>LRSR01005161.1:0-12405 GCA_001579985.1 Hypsibius dujardini | reverse complement strand
TCCGCCTATTGCCAAGTATATACGTCCTCTTGTATGTGCCTATGCTTTCAGACTTGCCTGATTGCGGTGACGTGCCAATTCGCTGACAAATGTCAGATGCGACTCCCGAATCTGCGGAATGGCATCTAAAAAGTTCGACTGTGGGCTTGCACTAGTGCCGGCAGAGAGCGGCCATTTGGCGGCGTCGTAGTGAGCTGTTTTGACCAAATACTGGAACGGCGCAATCTGCATGTCTCCAAACAGCGGTACCACCTCCAAATTCTGGCATTCAACAAACAATCCAAAATAAATGATCAATTCCTATGCACATTAGAGCAATACAAGGAAAATTCCACCTTGAAAATGCGATCAAACTTGGTGATATTGATGCGACGCTTCTGATCCATCTTGTAGATGTTGGACGCTTCCCCGTCAATCAGGAACAGCCCAAAGCCCATGACCTAAAACCGGTGGAGTTAGTAAAATTCACAGTTGAACGTTGCAAGCTGCTCGTCTTGGATGACTTGGATGACTGACCTTGACAAGCATGTGCTTTTCACTGGGCAGGAGATACATTCGTGTTTCGAACATATACTGGCAGATGTTAACAATGTCCGCCAGCAGCTCATCGAATCCCTCAATCTTCTCGAGATTTTCCTTCAACGACAGCCGGATCCGGTTCTGCGTGGCCAGAAACATGGAGAGATTCTGCGACTCTTGCAAAGTACCGGAATCCTGCATCACTTTCAAAAACTGCGCCGCTCTATAACCAGAAACACCAGATTAATTCGAATAAGATTCAAACCTCACAGAATATGTTTCATTTAAAATTACAATTACACCAATTGATTCAACTAAGTAAAACGTGAATATATAATTAGATACCAAAATCAGGGACGGGCTTAACTTTTAAATCTGATTTATTTATGATTAAATTTTAATCCCAGAAGAAGTTGCTTTAAATAATACTGCTGAAAAATACAGCTGAAAAATACAGTTTGCAAAAAAATAATTTATTCTATGCAGTCAAACTGCCCACTGCTGATACAAACCTGCGGTACGTGGAGTAGTCATTTTTAACGCTGGACTTCATGTTCTTCAGTTCGTCCAGGATGGCGAACATGTTAATCAGCTTTCCCAGTGTGAGGAGGTAGGCCTCGGAAACGAAATCCTTGCGCTTCTCTACGTGGCAAAGCCGCTTGAATTCGCCACAGAACCGCTCCACCGCTTTTTGCTGATGAATGAAGAAAAGAGGTTTTGAATTGTTTAGAATTGTTTAGATGACAGCAGCACAGTGTACAAAAAACAGGCGAACGAACAAGACAAAAAGAGAAACAAACGAAAAAAAAAATTACAGACAGGCAGGAAGTCATACAAACAGACAGATGGACAGACAGACAGGCATTCAAACAGGCAGGCAAACAGACAGACAGACAGACAGGCAGGCAGGTAGGCAGACAGACAGACATGCAGGCAGGCAGACAGACAGACAGACATACAGGCAGACAGACAGACAGGCAAACAGAATGCTATTTCTACCAGGCACTTACCTGAAAGTACATCAAATCCATCAGCTTTTTTACTTCCGACTCGAGCACCTGGACGGTCTTTTCGTAAATTTCCACTCGATCCGGCTGCTCATTTGACTTTGGCTGTAAAAAAAACAGTGAAGCAGTTCAACCAACGCTATCAACTGTTACTCGATCGATGACGAATAGGATTATTTGGATTACTCATACCTGTGGGATGGCTCGGGAGCAGCAGCGCCAAGTGTACAATGTCACTGCATGTTGATGCCCTTCTTCCAGTAATTCATTCTAAAAGATACATATCATTAGAATTACGGATGTGGTCAAATCAACAAGCTAGATTTCAGTATTTCCGAAAAGAATTAACTGCCTGTTGGAGCTCATTACATTCCATACTTTACGCTGATTGATTCATTGATTGATTGATTTGCATGCATGTTAAACAGACCAAAAAATCCCTCACCAAGCTTGAATGCACCGTCGCCTCTTCAATATACCGCGCCTGGCCGGTTATGAAGGCACTTCGATCCTCAAAATTCGTCCCGAAATTGCACTGATATGTAATGGATGAATTCAGCCCTTCGATACACGGTTGATTGTCCGGCAGCGGCATGTCGTCCAACGAGTGGACGTTGTTCAACGCATCTGCCAGGGTAAAATTCTCCATCCCCAGGGCCATTTTTCCAGTAAGGATAAATACGAAAATCGCGGAAAATTCCACAAATAACTACGACGTCACAGTACGCACGCACACAACACAGCAGAGCACACGGAGGAGATGAGATGCGGGATCAAAATCAAGCACACAATAGATCAATCAACTGATTGGTACACAGCAAAACTGCTTGCGCCAATCAAACCAATCAATCAGCACGAACACGGGGCTCAAAGGGGCTCTTCCACTTCGCCAGGCCCTGAGCGTGTTTTGCGTTTGGATCGACAAGGTCACGGTTGATCTTTTGCTCGATTTCTGAAAAATAATTAATTGGCTTTCAGGTAGGGTATGGGAATAGTGAGTACATAAATATATGTACGCACGTGGCAAAAACTGTACGCTGACTGAATTAAGCACTTCAACTCGCGTTGTGAACAACAGGCGTAGAACGAGTCTAATGGCTTAACTCGGTTAGCGCAAGGTTTTTGTCACGTGTGTACGCACGATATTCTTTCTTGTGCAGCAGAGGCTGCACGTAAACGAAGAAAGAGAATGCACCAATGAAAGCAACCGCGCCGATCACTAGAACCTTCGATACCAGGGTTGTTCCAGTGTGCTTAGTTTTAAATCGGATTGCCATTACGGGAGAAAATCTACGCGAACTTTTGAATGAAACGAATGATACAGCACCAGAAAAGCAAACTTGAGTGACAACATGCAAAACGCCGTCGAATACATTCTGGTAATGGAGAAAATAATTGTTCAACAGAATTATCAAATGTTCCGCATTTAGCGTTGACCTCAACTATACTAGCGTTATCCGTTCTTATTGCCAAACCTTGAGCATTGCATTCAGCTGAATGCATGCATGATCGAGCATACGCTCGTGTATTTAACGCTCAGTTGAACTTTTAACCATAACTGTTGCATGTTTGCAGTGAGCGCTCCTCGTTTACCCCTTCACGATCTACATTTGAATGTTAACGTTTCTGAATTAACCGGTACTGTACGTTCATTATAAGCACTTCGAGATTTTATTACTGCACTTTGCCTCCTCCCCGTCCCGTCCTCATCAGTCATTGGTTTCTTTGTTTTGGTTTTTCTCCCTATAAAAATAATATCATATCCCATCGAGAGATCTTGTCGCGTCAGAGTACCAAACGTTTTGTACGAAATGGCTTCACAGGTTTGTTTGAATTTTCCTCCAGATTTCAGACATCTGTCTGTTTCTTCAAACATTGTCTCTTTTTAAAGTCTGGGCAAATCCAATCGTCACATGCTTGTGTTTTGATTTTCTCCCCATTTCTCTCTCCCCTGTCAGACGCAAGAATTCTTCGTTGATATGACGTGTGAGGGATGCAGTGGAGCAGTAACGCGGATTCTGGAGAAGCAGAAAGGTACAATGCGACGTCACCTTGATGGAATAATTGCTCTATTAACTTGAACCGCCTTACAGCGAACGGCGTGAACAGCTTCCAAATCGACTTGCCCAACAAAAAGGTCTTCATCGATTCCAGTCTGCCTGTGGAGGACCTATTGGCCACTCTTCAGAAATCGAAGAAGGAAGTGAAATACATTGGTCCGAAAGCTTGAAGAGATAAACGATACAGAGTGATGTTCCACTTCTTATCGCCGGTGCTCTTGTCCGTTTTTTACCAAGTTTTTTCCAGAGATTACGCATCTCCAATTTTTTTAGAATGTGCGAGAAAAAGTGAAGAAAGTTACGCGGTAGCTGTTTCCAAAATAGAAAAACAAATTACTTAATCGCCCAATCAACCTTAATCAATCAGCCAATCAACCAGTCGGCCAATCAACCAATCAATCAACCTGCAATCGAATGAAGTCGAAAAGCAGGCTCGTGGTACAACAGGTTCCGCAAAACTGCCATCGAGATGATCACTCGATCAATTGCTGCCAGCAATCAGCTGATCCGCCATCAAAATTCCTCATCAAACAAACTGGCCAAATTCGACTTTGAGATCGCTTCCACATCTGCCAGTTCCTCCACCGTCAATTCGCCCGATGATGATTCCTTTGGTACCTGCGCCTCCACTTCAGATCTGTGCTCCTTTGACTGCGACGAGCTGGCAAACATATCCTCACTAGACTTGGGCTCTCCTTCCTTCTCCGCAAATGGATCGTCCTCTCCAAAGTCGCACTCCGCCGCCAGCGCAATATCCTCCATATCCCGTGCGGTGAGGCTGTCAGCGTAAGGGCTGGTGATATTAAAGCGTGCCAGGGCAGAGACCGGGGAGCCGGAGTAGCTGGTCAGGAGCGGCGATGCCATGACAGACGTCCTCGATAATGTCCCACTAGACGGCGGTGTTTCCGATGCAGTTTTCGGCTTTGGCTCCATGGGGCGCGGCGATTTGAATGAACTGAGGCCGTTGTTCTTCACTTTCTTCCGCACTTCAGGGGTTTTCAGCGCAGCATGGCCCTTTTTCTGCAGGATCGGGCTCAAGGGACGCTTTCCACCGGGACGCTGACTGCAGTCCTCCTCATCAAATTCCTCATCCGCCGCGGATTCGACCTTGTCTTTCCAGCCGGATTCTGTTTCTTTGGCGACTTCCTTCTCCATCTCCAGGGCGATGGAGAGGGCTTTCGTGCTGACGGGTATGACGAGGACTTTTCCGCTGGCTGTGGTGAAACCGCCGAGATTTTCCCCTCCTCCAGTCATTGCGTTTTCTTTTTCCATGTGGGAGCCTGCAAAAAGAATCAAGGTGGAAAATAAATCACAGTAGAATTTTGCCCATTAATTGACCGTAGCAGCAGGGGAGAGCAAATTTGAAAAGTAAAATGTTTTTGTTGTCATTGGCGTTGTATGTAATTTTCGACGGTTGAGCGCTAAATTCGTAAACATGCGTCGCACATTCGCCGAGTGTGAAAGCTAAATACAGAACGCATGTAATTAGTAGCAACACTTCTCACGGCTAAATGTGAACCATCACGGCTAATCCATTAACCTCGCAGCGCTAACCGCACAACTTGACTGGTAGTGACTTGATCGGGGTTTTTGTGGTGTTTTTTGCCTGTTGCAGCAGACAACAGTATTGAGAATAATGCGTTCTTTAACCACATTTTGTTCAAACCTGTATCGGGTTTGCGGCGGATAAACAAACACATAAACGAATCATTATAAACAGAACAGAAAGGTGCATTTTCTACGACAGCTCAGCACAGCACACGCACTGCGGAAGCTCGCGCACCACTCGTGCACTGCTCGCGCACTACTGGCCGCACTGCTCGCTCGCGCATTGTCACGGCTCTCTTGTGTCCATCGAGTAAATAAATGGCCGGCAGTCTTCTTTATCGAGAAAAAGCGAGTCATTTTTCCACAAATGCTGACGTTCGCCTCACGTAAGTCATGAGCTGGAACCCTTGGATTACTCTTGATGTTGGTTGACGTACAAGTATCAACGCCCTTCCCGTGGAGTAATACTAACAGGCGGAAAGTATTGCGATTCAGCAACAATACTTTGTGAGTCACTGTTAAAGTGAGCGTAATGTTGACGCAGACAAAGACGCAGACATGGACACAGACACAGACACAGACACAGACACAGACACAGACACAGACACAGACACAGACACAGACACAGACGACACAAAACCCAGACAAAAATGCAAACACAAATTCACTCGCCAACTTTCAAAGGAACAAACAAAAGCCCCGCTTGTTCCCCTGTCCCTTGATACTTGATAGTACCGTTAGAAGAAGGTCACCTGTGTTTTTTTTCTAACCAGTTTTTGTGACGACATAATGAGTGACTTACGCGGGCGACCTATGAATCTGGCCTAAAGCGAAATGATCTCATCAGGCAATGAAAATGCCGAAGGACAAGGAGACCGGTGAAGGTGAAGACGGCGACCGTCGTCGTCAAGTCTCTGTAGCTCGCCCGGATGAAAACGAACGACGAAGTGACTTGGCGGATCAGCGGATCGGCGAACCAGCGCTGGTGGAATCGTCAGCAGCCCCGAATGCTGGAGTAGCAGAGCAAAATCCACCAGGTCCGACTTGATTAGAAGAAAGTATAAAACGCTTGGAAAAAGCTAAATTAACTTCGGGTAACTTCCTTGACGTTTTTTTCAATTTGCAGTTTTAGTAAATTTGGATTTAATTTCTCGAAGACACAACATAGAAACAAGGCAAACCCCGTCATTCAACAATTATGAACCGAAAAGTCGCAAGCTTAAACTACACCTTATACTAGCAACCGATGCGATCGATGGAAAGACCGAGAAACTCAATCAATTGTTTTGAGAAAACAGAATTGATTCCTTTAAATTCAAGTATTTCTTACTAGTACTGAGGACCAACAGATTTTATCGTTAAGAGCTAGTCCCTAAGACTTTCAGACGTTCATCTTCGGCAACGCTCGAGCTTGATATAAACTGTAGTCCGAAAGGTAGGGCGTTCTAGACTATATTGGCCAATCATATGCGAGCACTCAATGTGACTACGCCACCAATAACTGTGACAGACAGACACGCACACATCGATCGCATCGGTTGCTAGTATAAGGTGTAGTTGAAGCTTGCGAATTTTTGGTTTATTGAAACTGTTTTTAGTTTTTCATTTTTGGATGAACTAGAACACTTTCATTAACTGTTCTATCTGAAATAAATTTAGTAAAATTACCAAATAAAAAATTTGCCACCTTATTTAGGAAAGGAAATTAAATTATTTTATTTTAATTAAACTCGAAATTCTCTCCGATTCTGAAGCCCCGTCTGACAAAGAGCCTCGAAAGACCGGCCAAGAAATCGCATGCCAAGTGAACGATTCAGAATTGCTGGCCAAGACCATTGCCACGCAAGTGACAGAGGATGAGTTGTGTACGCTGGAAACAAGGCGTGCTCTGCAACCGGTGTCCAGTCGCGGACAACTTCACGGGTAAGACGAACTGAGACGTTTTATGTGTCTGTGTCTGTGTCTGTGTCTGTGTCTGTGTCTGTGTCTGTGTCGGTGATTCTTGATTCGCTTCAGGATTTTGCGGAAGAATTCGTCCGCCAGATGGGCCTCATCCAACAGTACTGTCTGCTTTGATGAACACCTTACTAACGATGGCCGTGATCGTTCACGATCAGCTTCTTCGGTGGACACTGCGACGGGAGACAGCCATCAGCAGAAAGGAATACACTTTGCAGCCGGACCACCGCGATCCGAGTCACACGGGAATTCAATACGTTCGGACGATGTTGGGTACCCGTCTCGACAGGTACCGATGTTTTCGACAGTCTCAGACGAGGCTTCTTTGCCATCCAAGTCATACCAGTATATTATATAGTCAGGAACTTTCGCAAGCTCGGATTCATTTTGAACTAGCAGTTAAGGCAATGCTTTTCGTGAAAGGTCAATAAACATGCTTCGTTCGCGGAGCTCCCGCTGGTGGATGGTGCAAAAACTGGCGTGGTTCATCGCCCATTTTGGCGCACAATAATTCCACAAAAAAAGGAAAAGATGACTCGTTCATTTACCATGGAGGACTTGAAAAAAGATTTGCAAATGGTGTGTTGTTTTTTTCCGGTTTGATTTGTCAGAGTCAGATGTCAGGGTCAGAGTCAGATGTGCGTTCTTGAGGCGTCTAAGGAAAGTGGGTATTTTTTTAGGACGACCATCTCTTACCAGAGCAACAGTTATTCACTAGAGTGGATGTTGACCCGAAGACGGTAAGAGGTTTTTGTAGGCAGGCTTTCGTCGAGGATTAAGAGTTAGGCCTGCGAACATACGAAGACCGACAATCAGACAAGGAGACAAGCAAGTATGTCGACAAACAGACAAACAGACAAACAGACAGACAGACAGACAGACAGACAGACAGACAGACAGACAGACAGAAAGAGAGACAGTGATAATATGATATTTACGAGTTTTACTGGTACATGATCTGTCAGGGTCTCACGGACCAGGAAGCGTCGAAGCGTCTAGCCCGTGACGGCAGAAATATGCTCACTCCGCCCAAAAAAGTTCCGGAAATCGTTAAGCTGATGCGCGAATTTGTTGGCGGGTTCTCGCCCCTACTGGAACTTGGCTCCGTTTTGTGTTTCATCGCGTATGGAGTCCAGGCAAAGCACTCGCCAGTCACGGTTATTTTTTATATTCGTTGTTTTACGAGTCCACTTTCTGTTCCTCATTAGAGGGCTGTGGACGGAGACAACGCTGCCCCAGATAATGTAACAAAGTCATTATATCCCTGATTAAGATTTCATATATGCAATTGTGACTGTTATTTGTAATTGTACTTGGGGATTGTTTTGATGTGCGTCGTGTTGATTACCAGCTTTTTCCTATACGCCCAAAAAGCAAAGAGCGAGAAGATAATGGAAGGGTTCGCCAAAATGTTACCGGAAGCGGCCCATGTTATTCGCAACGGACAAGCTAAAACCATTCCAGCGGAGGAGTTAGTTTTGGGTGATATCGTTGAACTGCACGTCGAGGACCGAATTCCGGCTGACATTCGTATACTGGAGGCTTCATCATTAAAGGTTATGACAAAATCCTGATCCGGCCCTTCTTCGATCGGTCTGTCGGCCTGTCTGTCTGTCTGTCTGTCTGTCTGTCTGTCTGTTTGTCTGTCTGTCTGTAAATTTTTCCCCCTGCCTGATTGTTTTGCTCTTTTCAAAAACATGTGCTTGCCGATTTCCTTTATGAACCAATTCGTCTACAGGTGGACAATTCGTCTCTCACCGGAGAAGCAGAGCCGCAGTCACGTAGACCGGAGGGTTGCGAAAATCTTCTGGAATCGAAAAATCTGGCGTTCTATACAACCAATTGCGTCTCTGGATTCGGCAAGGGTACGAGAACAGATGCTACGTCCTCTTTCTCGACGCTGGATCTTAAAGCGGTTTTGTGTAGGTGCAAGTTCATTTAAGACCAATCCATTTTCATTCTGATAGGTGTCGTAATCCGCCGAGGGGACGCCACAGTCATGGGCCGCATCGCCAAGTTGACCACTCGTATCCAGACAATGGAAACCACTATAGCAAGAGAGATGCGACATTTCGTCATGCTCATCTGTATCTTTGCCTTTGTTATGGGAGCGCTCTGCATCATCGTCGCACTGTCTATGGGGTACGGTGCATTTTACGCTGTAATTTTGGCCATCGGGCTCGTCGTGGCCAATGTACCGGAAGGAATTATTATCACTGTCACCGTAAGGAATAACAACTCGGCTTTTTTGTTTGTCTGCCTGCTTGTCTATCTTTATGTCAGTCTATGACAGTCTATGTCTACAATGTATCTGACCATTGGTTTGTCCTTGTACGTTTCTACATGTATTCCGACTTAACTGTTTGTCTGTCTGTCTGATTGCCTGTTTGCCTGCCTGCCCGTCTGCCTGTAAAGTTTTGATGCTGAATTATTGATTAAGGTCATGCTGACTCTGACTGCCCAACGAATGGCCAAGAAGAATTGCTTGATAAAAAATCTCCAAGTCGTCGAGACGTTGGGAGCCTGTTCGGTGATCTGCTCAGACAAGACAGGCACCCTGACACAAAACCGCATGACTGTTGCACACTGATGGGCTGACGACTTTATCGTTGAGACGGGCACCGCAACGGAAAGTTACGCCGGTACTGACACCTGCAGGTTATCAGGCAAAATAACCGGACAATCAGAGAGGCAGACAGACACATGCACAGATATGCACAGACATGCACATACGCAAAACAGCAAACAGGAGAGTACATAGTCGAACAGTCAGACACATTCATACACACGACACACGAACAGACACAGCAACCTCCCAGACTTGCACGCACACAAGCATAAACAGATAGACACACCGTCGGACACACAGGCACATATGTACGTAGACAGACAGACAGACAGACAGACAGACAGACAGACAAACAGACAGACAAACAGACAAACAGGCAGACAAACAGGCAGGCAAACAGACAGACAGAAAATAAACAGACAGGCAGATAGGTAGACAGGCAGATAGGTAGACAGCAGACACACAAACACACAGACAGATGGACACACAGACTTGCAGTGACACAGACACACGTACATTAAAAGGAGAAGGCCATGAAGCTTTCTTACCGGAGGTCACTGCCGTGGATTACGATTGCCGGAGCGTCACGTTGATTCACGTTCTGGACCGGTACTCCTAGTCGATCAGCGATATCTTCCACCGTTTCACTTCCTGCCGAAATTATGCCAACGCTGCGAGCAATGGCTTTCGCTGTAGCTGGATGGTCAACCGTCACCATGATCACTTGAATGCCGGCACTGCGACATTTCGACACCGCGTCCGGAACGGCGGCGCGCGGGGGATCAATCAAGGAGATCAATCCCAAAAAACGCAGACCTTCCAACGGAAAGTTGGGCTCTTTGGCATCGAAACTTGTTGGGTAGGGATATTGGCCTTCCGGGAGGAGTAGGTCACAGAAGCCCAGCACGCGCTCCCCCATTCCGCCGAGCACGGCATAGGCACCATTGAATTTGTCGTCCCACGTCTTGTCTTTCTTGCATTCTTTGCCTGAATTTATTACATGTTTGAAAAATTGGGAGCAGAATGTCACAGCAGATTCTCTGGGGTTGAGTGCTGTGGATGACTTCAGACATGTAGACAAACCCTAGTCCGGCAGACACAAACTCGAAAACCTCAGCATACAAATATACAGACATAAACAGAAAGACTTCCTGACGAGGCATACAGACAGACACAGATAAACGCAATTTCTCTGCATATCGTAATACAGGGTGGCGCAAACTAATAAGACTGGTTTGCAAACATTCGGAATTTGATCCAGACAGACAAGAAACAATCATGCAGACAGACAAGCAGTCAAACGATAATACATTCAATGCATCGGTCAGAAAGAAATCTATCAGCTTCAGGCAGACATGTAAGCGTAAAATGAGTCCAAAGACAGGCATTAAGACATTGTGACATCCAAACATTCAAACATTAAGGCAGTGAGACGTGTGATAGCTTGACTAAATAGTCAGACAGTCTACAGACACCTAGGCATACCTTGTGAAAGGACGGTACTGCAACGACTCCAGATACGTTCCGGGGCTCCTTTCATCACCACCATATATCCCTTCCGTCCGCCACCGATGTCTCTCTCATGGACCGAGACCTGGACAGGGTTGCAAAATGTACCGGTTGAACATTCAATGCAAACTAATGGATCAGCCATATACAGTCCGGGGTGTTTTCCGATTACCCTTGAGAATTAGAAGGTTTCGCATCGCGATCTCACCTGGTACTTGATGGTGGAATTGAAGGGGATTTCAGCGACGACCTTGTTTTTCGCGCGAGCCGCCATCACATCGCCGGTGATGATTTCGGTGAACTTCAGCAAAGCGATCTCCGACACCTCTCCGATGCAGTCCCGGGCGTAGATCGGTTTCTCTTCCTAGTCTGGCTTGAATGTCGCCCGGTTGCACAGCGTAGCCACGCGAATCAATGCGGATACGGTCTCACTATCCGTCAGATTTTTGCCTGGATAACAGAAGAGATTTCTGATTCCGCAGCCAGCACGTGTTTCGGATTGAACAACCGACATTTTTTCCGCTCAAAAGTCCCTTTCTCTCTGTGTCAGTCTTTGCTCATACTCCTCTGTACCAGGTTCCTGCTTCAGGTTGTGGTCTGTGTGATTATATATCTACATGTCTGTGCGTCTGTCTATGTCAAATGTCTACATATATGTACTGTATGGGTCTACCGGTCTGTGTTCTGACCGCATAACTGTCTGACTGTGTGTCCATCTGTTTGTGCTTTTTGAGTGCATGCTGTGCCTGTCTGTCTGTCTGTCTGTCTGTCTGTCTGTCTGTCTGTCTGTCTGTCTGTCTGCTCATTCTTCATTGTATGTTTGTCTACTTGCCTGATTGTTAATGCAGTTCCCTTCGGTCTAGACTACGACCGGTCTATAAGCCTCCCTAACCCTAGATTCCCTCGATTTCTATGGCTCACGAATCAGCTGAGTCCGACATCATGAAACTCCCTCCACGCAATCCGAAGGAGCGACTAGTCAGCATGCAGCTCATCCATTGTACCTACCTCCAAGCTGGAATGATCTGCTCGGCTGGTGCCTTCTTTTCCTACTTTGTCGTGTTGGGTCCCTGCGGTTTCTGGCCGTCCAGGGTGATCGGCTTGCGTGACGATTGGGAAAACGCTTCCATTCAGGGCCTCCAGGACTCGTATGGTCAAGAATGGGTAGGTCACTCGTTATCCCGCCGCTACGTGAGCGCAAATTCTGTTGTCCCATCCTTCACATATACAGATA
>LRSR01005159.1:0-12462 GCA_001579985.1 Hypsibius dujardini | reverse complement strand
CAGACACAGACACAGACACAGACACAACAGACACGAACCAAGGCGATTGTAGGCAGAGTTAAGCGCCCACTGTAGCGAACCAAAACCAGAAAAAAAACAGGCAAACAGATATTCAAAAAAATGTACCAAGTCATTGATTATTCATTTCCATAAGTGCACTTTCTCTATTCCCCACAGACTCCTGCCTGTAAATGCGAGTTTTTTGAAAGCCGCTATGAAAAAGGTACTAGACAGTCATGGCACACCGTTATCGGGATCAACAACTTAACCTCTTTGTGGACAGGCCCATGTGTAAAAAAGCCTTTCCATTTTCAGGGCAGTAGGAAGAAGCTTTCGGGAGAAGACGTAAAAAAAGTCCTCAAAGTATACGACAAGGTAATGCACCCATTGACCCCGCGAACCACCTGCTCAGTCTATTGACACTTCTTTTACGGCACGTCGTGATCGTGTATTATGCGCTTACTCTTTCCGATCAAGGACGGAAGCGGAACCATCGAAGGGGAAGAGCTGACCGGACTGGTGAAGGACCTTCTCGCCTATTATTGCGTCGACTACGACATCAACGACCTGGAGGACACCAAACTGGCCCTCCTCAGCTCCTGCGACTCCAACAGCGACGGCCGGATCAACCTCCGCGAGCTCTCACTCATCCTCAACATCATGTGCGATGAAACAGGTTTGGAGTAAGCCTCACCGCCAACTCTCACGACCCTCGACAACCCCGCGTCCCCAACCCTCCCCTCTGTTTGTTTTTCTCTCCTTCGCAGAAGTTAAGAACATTCTTTGCAGTAGGAAGGCATCTAAACGATCCCTATTCTGACGCGGTCCCCTGAATGCCCTCGACCGAGATAAGAAGAGCCACAGTCACATGCGCGCCTGTGTGTCTGTGTCTGTCTGTCTGTGTGTCTGTCTGTGTCTCTGTCAAATTCACAGCTTCTTCAGCTTGCGTGTGCGGAAAAATATAACACATCTCTCGGCTGGAATTTCGGACGAAAGCTGTCGCGCAGTGTCTGCGAAGACACTTTCAATCCGTCAGATCATCAGGCCTAATGCACGAACTACAACTTCAACGGACAGCTGCAGCTCCGGCGCGCACGAAAAAAGAGCACTGGATATATATGTCTTGTTTAAAGATTACTAATTTTCCTTAAACAGTTTCAGCCTCACTGCTTTGTACGATTTTCGCGCTGCTTATCTTATACTTACTTATCATAATAATATGCAGTGTTACTGGTTTTATTTCAGCTTACTCTGTATTTTAATTTATCCCATTAACGAATGCCTTATTGCTAAAGTTCTATGCTGTCCGAGAAACTCTACGGTTTCGTAATTAAATATTTTTGCCAAGTATCACAAGCGAATGGTTTGATGAAGCGAAATCAGGATCAAAATGAACGTCCCACAAACTGCGGGAGGAAGTCAAATTAACTGTCTGCGTCTGTGTCTGTCTGTGTCTGTGTCTGTGTCTGTGTCTGTGTCTGTGTCTGTGTCTGTGTCTGTGTCTGTGTCTGTGTCTGTGTCAATGTATTTCTCCTACGTCCTAAAAATGCGGTTTTCCAAAACTAGAACTTAAAGATCATACCATATTTTCAATTCTCAACTTCAAGCGTTAGAAATGAAGGAAAGGTTCTTTTCGCGCTTTTTTTTAGTACGCGAGTACGTAAAAGGTCGCAGAACCTCGCTAAAAGAAGTTAGAGCCCAGAGAAAAGTGAGAGTAGCCAGTTGTCTCTAGCAAGTAAGACAAATTAGTTTATTAGCTTGTATAAGGAAAAAAAGAATAAATAGGCAACTTTGAACTAAAATGTAATAGTACATGGGGTACAGCTATTTTACCTCTCTCATGTGGTGTGTGGGGCCCAATAACATCCTGGCTAATTTACCCCTCCCTGGGGTCTAACAGAACCGTCGCTGTTTTACCCTTCTCTGAATGCATAACTAGGCAAATTAGCGCCCTGGCTATTTATCCCTCCCATGCTGTCCGTTCATCCGTCTGTCCGTCCTTCCGTCCGTCGTCCGTCTGTGTCCGTCCGTGTCCGTCCATTGTCCATCGTCCATCCGTCCGTTGTCCGTCCGTCCGTCGTCTGTCCGTCCGTCTGTCCGTCCGTCCGTAGTCTATCCGTCCGTCTGTCTTCTGTCCGTCCGTCTGTCCGTCTGTCCGTCTGTCGTCCGTCCGTCATCTATCCGTCCGTCCGTCTTCTGTCCGTCCGTCAGGTCCGTCCGTCAGGAAAAATCGTCTCAAAAATGAATTCAAATTAAATTACCAGTTAAACAGATTCTTATGCTGCATTCCCGTATGGTTTCAATAACAATAATTAAATTATACTTACCTCCGGTAACGTTAACGTTAACCAACCAGGGCCTCGCCTATTCAGTGCCCTTCACCAAATTACCACCGTAGGGAGAAATATACGAAAAAGCACAACTGTACAATCAATCGATCGAGCACAGTGAGTAAGCTGTACGAAATGAGCCAATCAGAGAAGAGTGAATCAGATGGAACGTTCAATCGAGTGCAGGGCCAAACCGAGGGAGGCGGGGCTTAGTTGTTCCTTGAGATCGCGAGCATACGGTTAAATACTGCAAGCGTGAGCCGAAAGTTATTTAAATTTAAAACCAAAAGTCTGGTCGATTTTGAATTTAAATTAAATTAAAAATTATTGATCACTCAAAAATGATTTCAAATTATATTAAAAACTAATTTGATATAAAATGAAATGCATGTTTTTAGATATTTTATATCATATCCTAGACCAATCTAAAAAACACCAGCGGGAATCAAATTCAGTTTGTCAATTCCACAGGCTACTGCCTTATTGGTGTTGCTTCCTTCCAATTCCAGACACCGAGTTAGAAAAGGATGTATCGAAACTGCGGAAGTTCCAAGTTGGAAGTGGAAGTTCCAAGTTCCAAGTTGGAAGCGGAAGTGGAAGTTCCAAGTTTCAAGTTGGAAATGGAGGTGGAAGTTCCAAGTTGGAAAGTGGAAGTGGAAGTTCCAAGTTTCAAGTTGAAAATGGAGGTGGAAGTTCCAAGTTGGAAAGTGGAAGTGGAAGTTCCAAGTTTCAAGTTGGAAATGGAGGTGGAAGTTCCAAGTTGGAAAGTGGAAGTGGAAGTTCCAAGTTTTTACCCTAGATGGAGACACCGTCTACAGCAAAATTGCAACAACTCTTGATAGCGCTATTCCTATTGCTCGTTCAATTGCCCGCTTGGAAGTTCCACTACCAAGTTTGAACTTCCACAGTTTCGATACACACGTTGAGAGTTCGCACCAGAGCTGTGCCGCTAATTTAGCGGGATTAGCGTTAGCGGTCAAGTTCGTCAGCGTAGCGCTAATTCCAATTAGCGGACGTAGCGGCAACGAAATTAGCGGTGCGGATTTAGCGGTCTTGTTGCGTTAGGAAGCAATAATTCAAATAACAGTATGAGGTGAAATCTGTATTTCGGCTCGCCCTCCACTTGGTCGATAAATCGGCTCACTCAAGGGTTCCTCTTTGATGGCAGCTGCTTGATTGTTTGATTTACTGTACTTTGTCCTAGTATACTATGGCACTTTTGGAAATGAAACAATCAAGCAGCTGCCATCAAGAGAAACCCATGAGTGAGCAGATTTATCCACCAAGTGGAGTCAGTGGCGCGCCGAGGGGGGGGGGTGATTCGTTGATCTACAACCCCCCTCGAAAGTCAAAAAAGTGCCCCAAGGGTCCCCCATTAGAGAAAAAGACTATGATTGAGAATTGTCATGCAATACTCCCCCCTTACGTTCTATCGGAAATATTTCGGATACAATAAAAAACACCCCCCTCAAACCAAAGCTCGGCGCGCCACTGAGTGGAGTGCGAGCCGAAATACACACTTTGCCTCATACGCGTCACATGTGAGACTGCTCAGCTTCGCAATAGCTCACGTGACAGGTCCAACTGGAAAAAGTGCTTTTTGTAAATGCAAAAATAGCTAGACTTATTCAAAGAGCCTGCTCAATAAGGGTTAAAGATCAACATCGCGTGACTTTTCCTGCGCGGACGCGGAAAAACTGTTTCAAATTTTACGCGGCGCGGAATCGCGCGGAAGTTAGGAAGTTTAAGTCTACGCGGAACGACGCGGAAAACACAATTTTAGAAAGCGACGCGGTGCGACGCGGAAATAAACTATAACGTGACGCGGAAATAAACTGAAGTGGAAAATTTATAACTTTTTTAGCTTCTGAAACAGATCGGTATAAGAGATTCAAAATCAACGATCAGGCGTGAGGTTCCACTTCAGGAATAAAAGATCAACGGAACACTGACTGCTTCAGAAATTAAGCGCTCTCTTCGAATACGCGGCGCGGAACGGAGCGGTTCAACTCTGACGCGCCGCGGATGCGACGCGGAAAAATTAGCTATTTTTCCACGCGGAGCGGTGCGGTATTTCCGCGTCGCGTCGCGCGCGGATGTTGATCTCTAATAAGGGTATTCAAAGTTGGCTTATTTGCAGCGATTATTTCGCTAATTCAAACTCGCTAATCTCCCTGGTTTTGCACGCCCTTGCAACGGTGATAGGAGGACACGCCCCGTGGCTTACCTGAAGCTGTGTCTCCTTCGCTAATCTCAACTGACATGGACCACTCACAAGACAGATGCACACAATTAGCGAGCAGATAAGCGAGAAAAGCAGCCAAGGAGCTGCTTTTCTCGCTTATCTTCAAAACCAGGGAGATTAGCGAATTTGAAATAGCGAAATAAGCGCTGCAAATAAGCGAACTTTGAATACCCTTAATGTTATGAGACTATTTCTTTCACCAATGTCTAGAGCTGCCAAAGCGTCAGGCTTCTAATGACCGTGACTTTGAAAATCTGTTTTTCGGGAACGTCAAATAGTGATCTGCTAGATTACCAGTGCCGCGTTAAGCGAAAGGCATCTGAAATGGATTTATAGACTAATAAAATTTTCTATTAGCGGGTTTAGCGGTTTTAGCGATGCGGATTCTTCGACGATTAGCGTTAGCGTAGCGTTAGCGTAGCGGGAGTCTGAAAACCTTTAGCGGCACAGCTCTGGTTCGCACGCCATCTGTTCAATTTTATTGGGCCGAATGGAATTCCAAAACCCCGATTCCACGTCTGTTTCCCGCAGAACCCACCAATTTGGAATTCCACCCGCATGACGCACACTACAAAGCAAACGGGGAAATTACCGCGTCATTTTGTTTTCTTCAAACTTGTTCATTCGCGTTTTTCTTCCGACGTCCCAAAAACTCCACATCGCATAAGGAAAGATATTCATTTCCTCCTCTCCCCACGTCTTCATACCCTTTTTTTCATCGATAAAAAAAGTGACGTCAGCGCGATTCAAGTTCTCAATTTTTTTTTCCAGCAAATTTTCGTCGCCATTTTTTAATCCGAAAAAAAATCCCACGCGTACACGCCACTTGCTTTGGCACTTGCCCCGGTCGATTTGTAATCGCGCAGGTTTTTACACAAGATGGCGGTGGAGCCAGAGCCGTGGAACGTGCTGTTCGACGAGACGAGCAACGAAGGGAAGGAGAAATCTCCCACAACGGCTCCGCTGGCCGATGTCACCAAGCTCACGCAGAATTCCGGCGTTCCAATGGACATTTCCGAGGTTGCCAAGACGGAGGATTCCCTGTTTGAGGTGCGGAATGAGAAAGACGAGCGGACGCTGAGTATGCAGATCGAAGACGGCGGTGAGCGTCATCCGGAGACGTCTCCGGTGAAAAGTCTCGAAGAGGTCTTGGCGGAGCTCAAGACCTGCTTTCAGAAGGTGCACCAGTTTGGAAGGTATATTTCATCTCAAAGAGGGTGATATCTGACAGGAGATCTCTAGTTTCGCTGATTGTTGCCAGGGTAAAGGGACGAATTGTTTTTGCTTGTAATCGTTTGTTTGATTGATTGATTGACTGACTGGTTGAATGATTGATTGGTTGATGACTTGATTGGTTGACGACTTGATTGGTTGACGGATTGAATGGTTGATTGCTTGATTTAGCTGGTTATAGATTTGCTTTGGAAAAATCTTTTTATTTTATTGGATCGATTGATTGATTGATTATGAACCAGAATATACATTACCCAATTCCTGAATGACCAGTGATTTGATAAATATATTCATTTAGAGCGACAGTAACTGAGATTCGGATTTTTGCAATGCCGAAACAAGAGAAAGTGCATGAACGAACAACTTTTAATTCTCTTAATTATTTCTCTTGATCAAATTTCATTTCTCTTAACCATTTCTCTTAATTATTTCTCTTTACCAAACTTCATTTCTCTTAATTATTTCCTTTCAGTTCCCTTAACCCGGAAGCGTTGGCCGTTCTAGACGACTTCACCGACATCACCGCGTCCCCCTCCACCAACGCTCCGAACCCGAAACAGATGAACCTCCTCCGGAACTTGAAATCCAACCTCGATCGCATGTTGGGCGAGATCGCGGAAGCCGAGAAGATCTTCGAAGATCTCCGTGTGCCCTCGCTCCTCCTCACGTCGCCCAACCGTCGAGGCAGTCTTCCCGGTCTG
This sequence comes from Hypsibius dujardini, assembly GCA_001579985.1. Lineage (NCBI taxonomy): Eukaryota > Metazoa > Tardigrada > Eutardigrada > Parachela > Hypsibiidae > Hypsibius > Hypsibius dujardini. The sequence goes on along the minus strand of LRSR01005159.1, from coordinate 5,953 downwards.
CGTGAACTCAACAGTGCTAACCACAGCTCGGTTCGCACATCCAGTCACCGTTCAGCTGACAGGAAGGACGGTCAGGGACAAAGTCCTCAACCGGAACCCGGCGACCCCATGAATGACTCCGGCGCGAATATCTTCGACGACGACGAGAAGACTCCTCGAGAAACCACCAAATCGCCCTCCAAATCGCCTCACAGGGCGGCATCCCCTCGCAGGGCGGCATCCCCTCGCAGGGCGGCATCCCCTCGCAGGGCGGCATCCCCTCGCAGGGCGGCATCCTCGACACCGAAATCGACGGACCGGTTGCCGTTTCCGCTGCACCGTCTGATGTCGTCGGGTAAACGCCCTTCGTCGTCGTCGCTACCGAAGAAACCGATCAAGCCGACTGGAACCCTGGCAGTGACTGGTCCGTTGCGGACAAAGCACACCAAGGAGTTGTACGTCGCGGTGAAGGCCGATAATGTCGGGACGGTACGGAAGCTGCTTGAGAAGGCGGAGGATCCGAACGCACTGTACGCTGCGGAGAAACACGCGCCGTATATGTTGGTAGGTCTCCGGGAAGAACTGTCCTACTGAGTTCTTCGGGAAGAACTCTCCCACCGAGTTCTTCGGGAAGAACTGTCCCACCGAGTTCTTCGGGAAGAACTGTCCCACCGAGTTCTTCGGGAAGAACTCTCCCACCGAGTTCTTCGGGAAGAACTGTCCCACCGAGTTCTTCGTTCGTTCGTTAGTTGATTGATTAGTTGATTAGTTGATAGCAATCTTAAGCCGAAATTTAATCCCCATGGGCCGACTCGAAACCCGAAACGATCAGTGGTCTTCCCACTTTCTGTGACTGGACTGGACTGCTTGATTGATGGATTGAGGGTTTCGGTAGTTGCGTGAATTTTAATGGCAAATTGGCTACTTGCTTCAGATGTGTGCAGCACGCGAGGGAAACGCTGACGCTCTCCAACTTCTGCTGGATTATGGCGCGGAGATTGACGCTACCAGTCCCGAGACCGGAAGTACCGCCCTCTACTTGGCCGCTGCTGTGGGTCACGAGGACATTGTCAAGATTTTGCTGGAACACGGTGCTGACAAGTCAATCAGGTGAGTCCGTTCTGTTGAGTCCGTCTTGAAAAAATATCCAGCTTCGAATATACGAATCGTTTTAATGGAGATTTTTTCTGGTCATAATTTTCATTGCTCTAAAAATTTTCCTTTTCAGCGACCGCATTTCCCCTTTCTCGTAAAAATCTTTCAAGTAAACATTGCTGAATTCATTTAATTGTGAAAAGTGAAAAGTGGCGGAGAACTCTTTCCGGTTCTTCACTTTTCGAATAACTCTGCGCAGACTGATGAAAAGACGTCTTGCGCTGAAATCTTTCCGGTCCCGAAAAAAATTCCGAAACCCGAAACCCGAAACACGCTTTCGGGTTTCGGTTCGGGAAGAAGGACTGGCGGGACGGAAATCGTCTGGAAAATTGATTTTCGGTTCGGCTTCGGGGGAAGTTTAATTGGAACGCGGTATTTTTTTTTCAACCAATTCACTGATAATAAACAGAGAGTGCGATTTTTGAATCATTCCAACTTCACGCCGTCCCTTAATTCACGCACTTTCGCATTAGTTGAAACATGGACGGATCTTGGATCTCGTGAGGGAAGATTGAAGATCGTCTTTTTTCACCCACAAAAAGAGGCGAAACAAGTGAAGGAAAATGATTGGGTCAGGCTCAGTCTCACGCTGTAAATGAAGGCGTGATTTACGAATGGTGTCAAATTGGAATTAAGTTGGAATCATACAAATCGCACTTCGTCTATTAAGGCGTGAAAAATTGTATAATTGCATTTGGACTTCTGGACTAACACCATCCCAGAGGAAAGAGGCGCCACGTGGCACTCCGTCTCACGTGTCACTGCAGGAGTCACGTGTCACTGCAGGAGTCACGTGTCACTGCAGGAGTCACGTGTCCTTGCAGGAGTCACGTGTCCTTGTAGGAGTCACGTGTCCTTGTAGGAGTCACGTGTCCTTGAAGGAATCACGTGTCCTTGAAAGAGTCACGTGCCACTGGAGGAGTCACGTGCCACTGCAGGAGTCACGTGCCACTGCAGGAGTCACGTGCCACTGCAGCAGTCACGTGTCCTTGCAGGAGTCACGTGTGATAACAGTTTTGTATGGTAAAAAAGCGCAAGATTTCTCAAATTTTTAGTTGATAAGAAGTTTCTCGGTGGATGATCTCTTTTGGGTTTTGGGTCGGGCCATGGGGAATTAAATTTCGGCGTAAGACTGGGGTAGACAGACGGAGTCACGACCCGGAACGAGTTTCTCCGCCATCTGTGTGGTACCTGTCGTCCCATCCATGATGATCTAGCTACCAATGAAAGTGTGCATTACAATTGCTGACTCTCGCAGAAACAACTTCGGTCACACGGCCCTGGATCAGACAACACAGGACGTCATCCGCACTATGCTGTCCGATCCCGAGGAGGAAGACCTCAAGCCACGCCACGGGAAGAAGGAAACTCCCGATCCGTTTGGCCCGCAACCGCCCATCGCGGTCTACGTCCGCCCTGCGTCCGACTCGAAGAAGCGCACCTCCGACAGGAAGCAAGAGCAAGATGGCGAACCCAGTAGCAGTGCTGGTGGTAACTTGTCCAAATCGGTGAAGAGCCCGAAGAAGGGGAAGGAGCCGAAGTCGGAATCGTCGCTGAAGAAGTCGCTCGGCACCGGGCGCTTGTCGCGAGCTTCATTTACCAAGCCGCGCTCGAAGAACAGCTCGGAGAGCTCGTCGATCGTGTCGGAGAAGTTGCCGAGCACCACGACCGCTGCGATCGGGAAGAAGAAGAAGTCGGTGGTGCTTGAAGAAGACAGTGAAGGAAGGAGCAGCACTGCTTATGATTTCGACGGTGATGAAGGTATGAAGAGATGACTGACTGCGTCTCTGCTGGACTGACAGCATCTCTGCTGGACTGACAGCATCTCTGCTGGACTGACTGCGTCTCTGGTGGTTGACTTGTTTTTTTTATGTGCGCGTTACAGAAGCGAAGGCAGACAAGCAGAAGCCCACTAGCTCAGCTCCACGAAAGCGGAGGAGCAGTCCGCCGCCCCGGAAATCGGGCTCAGTACCGCAGAAGAGCGCGGATAAGTTTGCGGCTGAGGAGTCGGACTTTGATGACACGGAGGCGGGGAGAAAAGGCGGGAAAGGAAGTGCTGGCAAAAAGGCAGCAGCCAAAGACGTCGTTGAGGCATCCGACGAGGAAGAGCCTCCCGCAAAGTCGGCTCCAGCTAAAAGCCGGACTAGTAAGGTCGCTGCTGCCAGCTCCAAGCGCAACCGCGATTCAAGTGCGGAGGTTCCGGCCCCTTCCAAGACCAAGCACGTCAAGCCTACCAAAGCTGCATCCGTGGACATCGAGGACATCCCGTCAGACGATGAGGTGGAGAAGGCAGTCTCGAAGAAGAAGCCGGCTTCATCGAAGACTAAGGCTGCCGAGAGAAGCCCGAAGAAATCCAAGAAATCCGAGCTTGAGGAAGAAACGATTCCGGAGACGCCGAAAAAGAAGAAAGATAGTGTGATTAAGCCGGGAAAAGGGAAGAAGCAGGAAGATGAGGAAGATGATTCGGCGGAGAAGGTGCCGAAGACGAAAGCTTCTAAGAAATCAGCTGATTCTGCTGCTTCGAAGAAGAAGGCAGAAGTGAAATTGAATTCGTCCCGTAAACGTGAGCCGTCAGAGGAACCGGCTGTCATACCGTCTCCTAAGAAGAAACCCATCGAACCGGCGGCGAAGAAGTCTTCCGGTCGAGGCGGAAAACGGACTCGCGATGAAGCGGACGCGGCCTCGGATGAAGAGTCACCCTCGAAGGCGACGACGAGTCGACCGGCGAAGAAGCGCGTCAGTGTGGCGAAAGAGGTGCCGGAAGTCGTCACCACGAAGAACAGCCGAAAGAAGATCAGCTCCCCGAAAAAGATCGGGAAGATACAAGAAGATGAGGCTGAGGATGCCGAGGACGCCACTGCGGTGGCGGTCCAGAAAGGCCGAGCGAGTGGTGGAGGCAAGAAGGTGGATGCCTTCGTGGCCTGGTCATCGGCTGTTGCCGACGACTTGCAGGATGGATTCAAGAGTTTGGCCGTAAAGAAGGGCTGGAGGTTTGCCGACGACTGGGTGAGCGGGGTGACACATATGGTGGCTCCGGCGGTCGACCCGAAGGCCAAACAGATCATATGCAAACGGACAGTGAAACTGTTGAGTGCGATCTTGGAGGGAGCTTGGCTGGTCAGCTCAGAATGTAAGCAAAAAAGTGTTCTTTGTTGTATCTTACTTTTAAGCCGGGACTGCCTGATTGGTGTCTGTCTGGACAGCCGTAACTGCTTTATTGGTGTTTGTCTGGATAGTTGTGACTGCCTTATTGGTGTCTGTCTGGATAGCCGTGACTGCCTAATTGATGTCTGTCTGGATAGCCGTGACTGCCTTATTGGTGTCTGTCTGGATAGCCGTGACTGCCTGATTGATGTCTGTCTGGACAGCCGTGACTGCCTGATTGATGTCTGTCTGGATAGCCGTGACTGCCTGATTGGCGTCTGTCTGGATAGCCGTGACTGCCTGATTGGTGTCTGTCTGGACGATGTTTGTCTGACTGCTTGGACCTTGTGGGCCTGCACGATTTCCTCCTAGACCTGTCCGATATGAGTGATATCTGCCTGATTTTCTGTCTCTGCTTTGCTTGTATTGCTGTTGCTGCATACTGGCTCGAAACGTGCAGGATGTCTTCTGTGTCCATGACATTGTCTTGTCTGCCTTATAAAGCAACAATTTTTCCGATCACATTAGGGCTCAGCAGGTGCATTGCCATGGGAAAGCTCGTTCCCGAATCCGAATACGAATTCAAGGGCACCGTTTCGAAGGGCGTCCAGGACGGCATTGAACGGGCTCGGAAGAATGCCCAAAGCAAGGTAAGGAATCGCGCGTGGCAATATGTTTTATTACAACTCTTAATCGCGTCCTTAGTTAAATCTTCACAATTTCACTTATTTGAATGTCTGTCTGATGTAAGAAACTACATTTGACTGCCTGTCTGTCTGTCTGTCTCTCTGTCTGTCTCTCTGTCTGTCTGTTCGTCTGTCTCTCTGTCTGTCTCTCTGTCTGTCTGTCTGTCTGTCTGCCTGCCTGTCTACCTGTCTGTCTGTCTGTCTGTCTGATGTAAGAAACTACATTTGACTGTCTGTCACATCACGTCTAGTTCCACATTGCAAGCCGATTTCTCAGTTCTCGGTGATGACGTGAGCATTTCCGCAGGGGCCTGGACTGTTTAGCGGATGCACCTTCCACTTCAAGGGTGACTTCACGAGCATCAAGCAGGCGGAACTGGAGAACTTGGCCGTCTGCGGCGGCGGCAAGCTCATGGAGGACGAACCGAAGAAGAAAACTCTCCCGAAGACTCCCGCGGGAAAATTACATCACGCCGATTCCGATTCCAACATTTCCAAGTGTCCGTACTTGATTGTCACGCAGGCTGAGCCGACGAAGCAGTCGCTGCTGAAATCAGGATGCGCCAGTGTGTCCCAAAAGTGGCTGCTTGACTCGATCGAGCTTTTCCGTTTACAGGACGTCGAGGATGACGCTTAGCTGAACTGAACACAATTTTCGCCCCGTTCCTTTGTGTTCTTTTCCTTTTTTTGCGTATTCGTAATGGCATTTCACCTTCTTTTCTTTGCTTTTATCTAATGTTAGTTGTGCTTGGAATGGTCTATGGTAAGACGGAAGCTACGTGGTCTTACGGCATCTTTCACGTATCCGTCCATTCGAGCGCCTTTTTTCAAGTGCCGATTTTGTGCCGATCTTTCAGAAGCCGATTTTGACTGTCTGTATATGACTGTCTGTCTGTCTGATGTAAGAAACTACATTTGACTGTCTGTCTGTCTGATGTAAGAAACTGTATATGACTGTCTGTCTGTCTGTCTGTCTGATGTAAGAAACT
>LRSR01005156.1:0-17468 GCA_001579985.1 Hypsibius dujardini | reverse complement strand
ATCGTGACGTTGGCGTCGCCCTTCATCGCGTCCTGTCCGTACGATTTGCCGGCTCCGTTCGCCGGTTTAACCATCAGCCCAGCGTCCGGTCCGGCTGGTATCTCCCTGGCCTTGACCACCAGCCCAGCGGGGCTCGTCAGCACAGCCGGTGTGCAGTGCGCCTTCATCACCGGGTCCGGCAAGAACTGGCTGGTCCCGGTGGTGGGCGGGGCTTGTGCCGTGCCCGCCACACTGACCGGGGAGGTGTACGTCGTCCTGACCAGCGCCGCGTCGATTGACGCGCTCAACGACAGCAACACGCTGGCCGGACCGGCGTCGTTCGCTGTGCCAGATAAGGGCGACGTTGCTGCATAAAATGTGCTCACCGAGATGTCGTTTTATAACGTCTGGCAAAAGACCGATCATGAAGACTACCGAAATAATTTTTTTTAATTTGTAATGTTGCTCGTTTTGTTATGTGTCTGTGTGAGTCGTGGGCAAAAATGAAGCCTGTGTCTACGCCTTCTAATTTTCTTTTTTCTTTTTTATTTTTTCTATTTTATTTTTTTCTTTTTTCTTTTTTTTTCTGGTCGGGAGAATTATTGTTTAAAGGCACACTATAAGTCAGCCTCTTCTCAGCTGCTGCCGAAACATGATGAATTCTCCTTTCTCCTCTATAATGGAAAATGCTTAAGGCAAAAGACAATCTGTTGTTGTCTAAAAATATTTCATGTTTGCAAAAAACGCCAAGTCATGGTCCGCGGACTGCAACGCAATATATCCGGGCATATACCACGGCCCATTATTAGAGAAACTATTTAGAATGTTAGACATGTCGTACCTCTGCATACGTATCCGGGTACAAATTCGTACCCAGACAATTTGCAAAGACAAATCGTATTAAGAGACATTTCGTACCGCAAAAATTGGTACGATTTGTTAAGTCGTACAAAATGCCTGATAAGTCTGGATACGAGTGGAGATGTATGTCTGTCTGTCTGTCTGTCGGTCTGTCTGTCTGTCTGTCTGTCTGTCTGTCTGCTTGCCTGTTTGTTTGTCCATGCATCCTTTCACTTGTCTGTTTGCTTGCTTGCCTGTCTATACGACCGTCCGATTTCGACTGCTTATCTGCCGGTCTATCAGTCCATCCGACCGGCCTCCCGCCCGTTCGTCCGTCCGTCATCATTACTGATTTATCTTCCAGTTACGGCACAGTTGCATGGCCAATCATTTGTGTATAACCAACAAGGCAACCTAAATACGCCGGCTAGACCGACTTGTCTGCGCATCGTTGGAGCTTGGATTGTGCACTCGTTTAAGTTGCGAAGGCCGCCGGGCAAGTTCAAAGATCGGCTGGTGGACGAACAATTTGTTCGCCACTAAAACATTTTATGAGCAGGGCAACCTCGGTTGCGCTTGACTGTTGACACCGACGACAGCGACACCTACGAAGCTCTGTCTTGGGGTTTGGTGAACGATTCAGAATGGAGTTTCGATTAGGATTACAAACGTTTTCTTGGTTTATGAATAACGGGTTTACTATTCATTCGGTATTAGATGCGGTGAAATCTTTAAAGACAATGTGCGTTTCTCTGAAATGAGGAAAAAATGACTGGGTCTCAAATCGAGCAAGATCCAGAAAGGTCTTAACATGTCTACCAATTAAAATCGAATTTATTCAAGCTTTTAAGCTATATGTGGTTGGAGTACCGCCTACTTGACAGACATCACTGTCACGGGGTAAAACACAATTTCCCCGGCGTAAAAGGCTATCCCACTCACGGCCACCAAACCAAGAATCATGTATTTGTTCGCGTTGCTTCGAGACCGTCTTTTGAACGGTACGCGGACGACGGACGGTTTCACCTTCACGGTTTGAGCGAACAGTCGGTCACTGGCTATTCTGTCAGTTGGGTGGATGACGGACCGTCTGGACGGCTGGTCACCGCTTACACCTTCTGTCGGGAGGCTGTTGGACGCTCCGAACGGTCGGCCACCCATTATTCCGTCTGTCAGGCAGGCGTGCGAAGGTCCGGACGGTTGCCACCCTTCATCCCGTCCGGACGGTTGCCACCGTTCATCCCGTCCGTCAGGTTGCCAGCCTTTATTCCGTTTGTAAAGTAGGTGTGTGAAGGTCCGGACGGTCGACCACCCTTTATTCCGTCCGTCAGATAGGTGTTCGAAAGTCCGGACGGTCGGCCGTCCTTTATTCCGTCCGTCAGGTGGATGTTCGAAGGTCCGAACGGTCGGCCACCCTTTATGCCGTCCGTCAGATAGGTGTTCGAAGGTCTGAACGGTCGGCCATCCTTTATTCCGTCCGTCGGGTGGATTTTTGACGGTTTGGACGGTCGACAGCTATTTACACCTTCCGACGGTATATACTGGAAGGCTGAGACGGTGAGCCACCTTTTACGCCGTCCATCGGGTTGGTATCCGATGGTCCACAACCCCCAGTTCCAACCATGGCTCGGCGATGACGTCGATAATAGGAACCATATCGATCGCAATAGCCGGAATGGTCATCAGGATAACCGTCACCGGCAGGACACAAACTAAAAGCTGCATAAAGAGGTAGCAGTCACGCATTTCCTCCAGTCGGAATATGCAGCCGACGGTGTCCAACGGAAAGCCATAGTAGAGTGCAACTAGAACGGTCCATTTCACATGATGACCCACGCCCAGACCGCGACGGCAGACAGCACGGCGAACCGGGCACGCTACGAAATGGGATGGAGAATGGCTCAGGCGCGGTTTACGGTTAAGCCTTTAATTTTTATGCAGATTATAATTTGGCTAAACGGGGGTTTCCACAACTGTTCCCCTCGCTCAAATAATATACGCGCCATACCATGGCAGGGTGCGTGCTTAGGGCCAGGGAAGGGTCCTGACGCGCGGCTGTACAATTAATGTGAAAGAAGTGTATCTTTGACGCGGTTCGGTGCACCTGTGAGGATATCAATATCTGGCTTGGCTCAGCACCAATAGTGTCTGCCCAGCGCCAAACTTTCTGACCAGACTACGTGAGAAAGCATAACCAGTTCAGAAGCCCACGATTCCGCGAGATGTGGAAAGCGGGTTGGTCCCACCCCGGTTATTGTGAGACCGAAGAGCATTTCGAGTTCAAAACTCCGTCTCAGTTTTGTTTTGACAGTAATGCAGCCAGGGAGAACCACCAATGCTGTTTTTCCGTGTGCCAAAACACATTTTTTGATCTGCACTTGGTGCAAACCCAGCGCCAAACTCTCTGACTAGACTACGTGAGAAAGCATCTTCTCATGAGATCTGCTTCAGAACTGGCCCAGAATACCCCGATTATTTTGAGACCGAAGAGCATTTCGAGTTCAAAAATCCAGACATCTCGTCAGAGACGTTTAAGAACTTTCTGACGAGAACTGCCGGATTTCTCACCCCATACTCTTGCCAAGAATAGAATGTTAATTTCGTCAGATCTCGTGAGATCTTATATGGGATTTCACCAAATCTGGGCCAGATTTGACAACAATTTGGCGCTGAGCTGTAACCCATGACGAGAGTAACCAATGCTGCGCAGAGCGAGACTGTCTGAAGCCCCGATTCTGTCAGGCGGTTGTCAAGATCTTGAGCCTCAGGCAAAGTAATGTTCACAGGACCAACCTCAAACATAGAGTTGCATGAGATTTCTGGCACGAGCTTTCTCACATCCGCATGCTGAGATCAGTTTTGTAAGTACCCACTTCATAGTAGAAGGGATCATTCAAGGCCGGAAGGAATACCACCATGGTGTAGTACACAACTTCCGGCGCGTAAAAGGCCTTTACACTCGTGGTAATCAGGCCTAGAATTAAGAATTTGCTGCTATTGTTAGTTGGTCTAGGTTTTCTTTGAACCAGTGATACAACGGATGGTACCACGTCCTCTGGAAGACCGGTCGGTCTTACCGTTCCCGGGGGAACGTAGGGCAATGATTAGTTAACTTGAACAAAAGGCAATGATTGATTGATCATGACCCTGTTTTTCACTGCTATACCGCGAACTTTTCTCACCAAATACCCAGACCGAAATACGGTCAACGAAGATTAAAGAATGGCTCAATCGAATATTAGTTTGTTTAACAAAACACCTTCGAACGTTTCTCTATGAAACGCTATGACCCTTGATCCAACAGCGTACGGAAAGGTCATCCGCTGTAGCATCATGCCGACCTTACTCCTCATCATGGGCCTCATCGGACGGCTCATCAACGGCACCGTCCTCACCCATTCCACCTCACACACCGTGTAACGTTTACCTCGATAACGTCCTACTTGCCAATTGTGTCCATTCCTTGCTCCTGGACCCTGTGGACGTCCTGGCCAAACTGTCCCAACCCTGGCGGATTGATCACACAGCCTGCACCTTCAGTTTGATCAACCTCACCGTCGCGGTCATCAACGCCCACGCTCTCGTCGCACTGAGCCGCACCTGGACCATCATCCATCCCATCTCGTGCCGTGCCCCGTTCACTCGAAGGGTCGCCGTCCTGTCCGTCGCGGCGGTCTGGGCGTGGGTGGTCATGTTGAACGCGCCGGTCTGGGTGGGCGCAGTGACTTCTACCACGGTTTCCTTTTAAAGTCCTTCGGCTGTCTGTACGGGATCGATAAAATGCGGACGTACTACTTGTAGATGTAGTTTGCAATTTTCGTCCTTCCGGAGGCGGTGATTGTAATGACATTTCCGATCATTATGGTGGCTAAACTTCTTCACTATCAACGCCATTGTCACACCATGGTGGAGGCTGCAAGAAACAACTTCCAGCCGGACGCGGTTGGACCGTCCGGTCCCAGCCGAAAGAGTCGACCATCTGTCATTTCTAGCAAGCCGGTTTGACCGTCCGTCAATCTCATGGAGACGGTTGGACCGTCAGTCGTCCACAGTTTGGCGGTCGGACCGTCTGTCAATCCCATGGATACGTTTTGACCGTCCGTCAACCTCATGAAGACGGTTGGACCGTCCGTCAATCTCATGGAGACAGTTGAATCGTCAGTCGTCCACAGTTTAGCGGTCGGACCGTCTGTCAATCCCATGGAGACGGTTGGACCTTCCACCTTGCCGGGTCGACCATCCGTCAAGCCAACGGAGACGGTTGGACCGTCCGGCGTTTTCACCTTGCCGGACCGACCGTCCGTCAACCCAGCAGAAACGGTCGCACCGTCTTTCGTTTCCACTTTGACGGTCGGACCGTCTGTCAATCCATCAGTGACAGTTGGACCCTCCGTTATTCCAGTAAGTCGGAAAACATCTCCCAACTAATGCAAGCAAATACTTGGTACTGGGCCTGTTAGCAGTGAGTGTCAACAGACAGACAGACAGGCAAACAGGCAGACAGTCAGACAGACAGAGGCAGGCAGGCAGGCAGGCAGGCAGGCAGACAGGCAGACAGACAGACAGACAGAAAGACAGAGACACAGACAGATAGACAGACAGACATACTCTGGACCGCAATTTAAGATGTTCGTCCGGTTTTTATAAAAACACCTCATCAGATCGGTTACAATAAGATTCAGACGGCACCGATGGCAGGACTAAGTAAATTACGAGTAACTGAATTAGAAACACTGTTTCTGCAGTGGAAAGCCCGGTTTAATAGAAGATGAAACCACATGTAATGTCGAACTGGAGGAAGCGTGAATCTGTACAAAGCATACAGAACTATTTACAGGTCTCAAGTCCTGATATTAAATGGCTCGTCGTTGATATCATCGACGTGACCGAGACGCTCATAGGGATCGGCCTCCAAGCCGAGAGTCCGCCGTCTCCTGTATCGGATCCAGATAAAGAGGGCAGCCGTGACAAGTGTCTGAAATCATTAAAGACGTTATTAAAAAAGTCGTGAACCAACTTCACGGCAACTCACCACGGCAATCTGCATGACAGAGAATCCCGTTAAGGTCCACTCGAATCCGTAGCCGTCAAACAGCGCACCTCCTATCGTTGGTCCCAGGAAAGCACTACGACAGACAGACACATGGAGAGACTGTCTGCCTGTGCCTGTCTGTCTGTCTGCTTGTCTGCCTGCATGTCTACCTACCTGTCTGTCTGTCTGCCTGTCTGTCTGTCTGTCTACCTACCTGCCTGTCTGCCTGCCTGCCTGCCTGCTTGCCTGCCTGCCTGCCTGTCTGTCTGTCTGCCTGTCTGCCTGCCTGTCTGTCTGCCTGTCTGCCTGCCTGCCTGCGTGCCTGGCTGCCTGCGTGCCTGGCTGCCTGTCTGTGTGTCTGTGTGTCTGTCTGTCTGTTTGCAGAGGCCGTTAAAAAAAACAGGGAAAGACGCAGAAAACGAAAAAAATTTGTCTCACCCAAGCGAAACTGCAGAATTAAGACTTCCAGACACCATCCCGTAGGTATCAATCGTTTCCGGAAAGCCATTCTCTCTACGATAATAAACACAACACATGAATGGATTGTTTGATAAGGCTGAACTGAATCGGTTTTGTGTACATGGCCGTCTGGAGGTTTCTGCCGAACGGTGGAATCAACTGAAGGCCGACTCCGAAGCCCATGAAGATGTTGCCGATGATGATGACCCAGAGGACATGGACGTAGTCCGGGAATATTGGTGAAGGCCCCATGAGGAGGTAGGCGACCGCAGTGAAGACGCCACCGGCAAGCATGAACTCCCAGGCACGACCAAATCGGTCGAGGAGATAGCCGAGCACCGGTGCAAAGAAGAAGTACACCGCCGTGGGAATAAGGAATACGAGACTCAAGAGAGTCGTGCTGGGAAGAAACTGAAATGGAAAGACACCCTTGTTACTAGTGACCACTGTCTGTCTGTCGATCTGTCTGTCTGTCTGGCTGTCTGTCTGTCTGTCTGTCTGTCTGCCTGCCTGCCTGCCTGCCTGTCTGTTTGACTAACTAACGATCCATCTGTCCTTACCCTCCGCAAGTGAGCCGAATAGGCAGCGTCGATGAAACCCAAGCCGGAGGTGATGGTAAACACACACAGCAAGGTGATGAGAACCGCCGGAATCCTAATATACGTGCGAAACGTTCCAAAGTCCCGGCCGCGAGTCGTCTTGTTAAGCGGCAGCGTGTACGTCGCCACCGCTCCAACCACCAGCACAGCCACGCCGAGAATGATGAAGGGTGCCATAAAGCCACCGAGCTGGAAGAGGCCGCTGCCAATGACGGGGCCCAGCATGAAGCCCAGTCCGCTGAACGTCTCACAGATGCCGAACATTGTGGACACCGATTTGGGGAATTCGTCCGCAATAATCGTGAAACTCGCTGGGATTTGCAATAAACGCAGAAAATCACTCAACTGTAACATATCCAGCACGGCCTTTTGGGTCAATGACAAAATAACAGGCAGACAGAGACAAACAGACAAACATACAAACAGTCAGACAGACAGACAGACAGACAGACAGACAGACAGACAGACAGACAGACAGACAGACAGTCAAATTGCTGGTCTCTCACGCACCTGTAACAACAGCAGCTGCTCCCAGGCCCTCCACCAAACGTACGAGGAAGCACATGGCGACAAAGCTGGGATTAGGACAGAACTCCAAGATTCCCATAAGCGCCGCTGCTCCTCCCGCCACGCCGATACCGGAGACGTACATAAACTTGGTCCCAATGTTGTGAATCTAAAATCACAAGCATTTCCACTTAAAGCCTGCGAAAATGTGCAACGACCTAACGGCAAACAGTTGCCTGAAACTGAACGAGTTCGCCTTAGTGAAAAGTCACCGGAAAAAAAGCCTCACCGTCAGTCCCCAGACAAAATTGAACACGAACATGACCAGCTGCATGATGCCAAACACCAGGCCGACATCCGTCCCAGAGGCTCCCTTCGAAGCAGCCTGCAAACCAACTTAAAATCAAGAAATGCACAAAATCATCAAGACTTCAATTAAACTTTTTCGAATTCGGAATCAATCAATCAATCAATCAATCAATCAATCAATCAATCAATCAATCAATCAATCAATCAATCAATCAATCAATCAACCAATCAATCAATCAATTATGACTAATTTAGACCCACGATTCTCTTCCATCAAGTTAATCAATCAATCAAGCGAAAGTCCGTCCAATAAAACGTGACCAATCGAATCAACCAATCAAGCAAAGGCTCGCCTAGAAACCCAACCAATCGAATCAGTCAACCAATCGATCAATCAAGCAGAGGCTCGCCTAGAAACTCAATCAATCAAATCAGCCATTCAATCAACCAATCAAGCACGGGCTCGCGTTGAGAGTTAACCAATTGCATTATTGACCCAATCGACCAATCAAGCGAAAGCTGCAGATTAATACGTACAAAGCTTGGAAAGAAGACGGCAATGCAGGCGTAGAACGTCGATGTGAAGAAGTTTCCCTGTGAGCATCCACCACAAAAACGTGTCAACAATAGAGGCTCGGATTAAAAAATCAAAGATGCAGTAATATAGAATATTCAAAATGTTATTTTACGTCACCGAAAATGGCTTTCTTTTGTTGAATAAAATGTTGTTTTTTTTTAAATTTTATTTAACTTCAAAAAAGTTGAAGTCATGAGATTCGAACGGGCAAGTGAACCGTTTCTATTGAACCGTTTGCTCGGAGCCGGCCGTTGCTAGTTTGGAGTTTGAGACAGTAAAGTAGAAACTGACACTGTAACGTCGTTCGAATCTATCACACGTGGCAAAAACCTTGCACTGACCGAATCCAGCACTTTAACTCGATGGCTGTGTGCAATAGCCATGCAACGAGTGTAATGGCTTAACTTGATTAGCGCAAGGTTTTTTGCCACGTGTGTAAATGATGAGCAACACTTGATTTGACTGCTTCTCTCTCTCCACTCTCTCACCAGGCACAGCGTGGCGAGGATGATTTTTTTCTCCCGCGACACGGAGAAGAATGTGTCGTACTTCCGTCTGACGGCAGAGGAGGAGGAGGAGGATGTGGAGGTGGTAAGGACTGTCGCGTCCAATTCGTCCACTTCCGTCATTTTTATCTTGCGACAAAATCAATTTTCACAAGCAGGCGCTGCTGTCAGTAATGATTGTAGTGCTGCTCCAAAAAAGCCAATTTCGGAAGAGAGAAAAAAAGGCAGGCAAAAAGTGCACGGAGATTTTTTGAGGCAGCTCACGTGAAAAATTAATGCTTCGTTTGTTTACAAATTCGGACTGCGTCTGAAATCAAGCAATCGATCGCAGGCGGACTCGTCTCTGTCGGACAAGTCGCGGTCGGGGACAGGCAAAATGTTTCTGCAACCTTCGGCCCGCCACACCTTATATAGCCTACCCAATACACATCTGGTAATGCGGTTACAAGTTGCGATGAAGCTTGGAATGGAATTCCATAGGATAATGGAATCTGTTTTGCTTGGTGTTAGGGCGTGGGCAAGGGGCATGGGCTCATGGGGCAGCGCCTTTTTGCCCCCAGGCAAAGCCCAAGGGGAATTTCATGGAATTCCACATTCCATTCCACGGACCGACGCTTGGAACGTGAAATTCCACATCCATGGAGTTCCGTATTCCATTCCACGGACCCACGTTTGGAAGGTGAAATTCCACATTCCATTCCACGGACCGACGTTTGGAACGTGAAATTCCACATCCATGGAGTTCCATATTCCATTCCACGGACCCACGTTTGGAACATGGAATTCCACATGCCATTCCACGGACCCACGTCTGGAACGTGAAATTCCACATCCATGGAGTTCCATATTCCATTCCACGGACCCACGTTTGGAAGGTGAAATTCCACATTCCATTCCACGGACCGACGTTTGGAACGTGAAATTCCACATCCATGGAGTTCCACATTCCATTCCACGGACCGACGTTTGGAACATGGAATTCACATGCCATTCCACGGACCCACGTCTGGAACGTGAAATTCCACCCCATGGAATTCCACGGAGTTGGAACCAATTTGGAATCCCCATCCCCAGGGGGGGGGGCGGGGGGCGGAGCTGCAGGCCAGCTCTGGAAAGCAACGCTCGAATTTCTTGTCCTTTTTGAGAAATACACACAACTCCGCCCCCTGAGACTTGAGGAATTTTGAACGAATACCGATCGACTCCAAATTGAATTTGCCATGAGAAAATATAAAAATACATGTACTGAATGTATTTTTAAAAATCGAAATAGTTTACAGTGAAAATGAAGGAAAATAGTGAGCGTTCAATCAATCAATCAATCAAGCACCTTCTTCCTTATTTTTGTTTAAAACCGGCAATGCGATTTCCACGCGGAGACCTCAATGATAAATCACGATAAATAAACAACTATTTGAAAAAAAAATTAAAACCGATCGGGAGGGAAAATCTCCATTACTGCCCGAGTAAGTGCCAGCATAGCCCCGCCTCCCCCCGTGCAAGACTCTGCGTGACGTCACGGATTCAATTCCGTTCAGCCAAAACCATGTCAATCTCCATTACTGCCCGAGTAAGGGCCAGCTAAGCCCCGCCTCCTCCGTGCAAGACTCTGCGTGACGTCACGGATTCAATTCCGTTCAGCCAAAACCATGTCGTCGATTGATTGTTGATTGAGTAGGGCAACGGGTCGATGTGGTTTCTGAGTGCTGGCAGAAAGGCACAACTGATCGTATTGAGAACTTTCGTGCGAACGAAAATTGTGTCCGACGAAAATGAAGCTCCGAAAGATTTCATAATTCTCAAATGGGAAGTAAAAAATGGCTTGAAATGATGGTGCGATTGATTGATTGATTGAGTCCGCCAAAAGAACAGTGAATCCCACTGAACGCAAGCAGGCCCGGGGGGGGGAGTCGTAATTCACGGGTAGGGCCAAAAAATCGGCTCTTAGAATCGCTTCCAAAGTTAACAAAATGGACGGATAAAATGCTTGACTGACCGATTCAAGCGACTGTCCAACAATTCATCAAACAGATGCGTGTGAGCATTTAACAATTCACACATAAGAAATATTACACTCCATATATATATAAAACCAGAGAGGGAAAGTCGAAAGTAATCAATCAATCAATCAATCAATCAATCAATCAATCAATCAATCAATCAATCAATCGATCACATAAGAAATATTACACTCCATATATATATAAAACCAGAGAGGGAAAGCCGAAAGTAATCAATCAATCAATCAATCAATCGAAACTCTTCTATAAAATCCTCCGCAAATGCGTATCACAAAAAATGAACTGTCCCCGGGCGCAGTACGAAGACACAAACGTGTAAAATCTAAAAGGCCAACGGCGCTTAAAACTAAACGGAAGAAAAGACGAGGCGCAGCATCGAGATGCCGGATGAAAGGGATGAAAAAAAAAAGGCAAATAGCAGGCAGTCACAAAAATCACTTGCGACTCTTGGTCTCCAACCATCGACTACACAAATTCTGTACAGCGCTGTCACCGGCAGTCTGGGCTTCCGTGCCGACTAACGCCACGAGATCGACACGCTGCATCTGCACAGCCAGCAGGTAGGCCGATCGCAGCTTCCTGGCCTTAATGAAGGCATCCACCTGCGAGAATACGGAACAACTTTACAAACATGCAGGCAGACAAACATACAAACAGACAGACATCTGGACAGAGAGGCAGACAGACAGACAGACAGAGAGACAGACAGGCAGACAGCCAGACAGCCAGACAGACAGGCAGGCAGGCAGGCAGACAGGCAGGCAGGGAGAGAGCCAGACAGACAGACTTACAGGCAGGCAGGCGGGCAGGCAGGCAGGCAGGCAGACAGGCAGACAGACAGGGAGACAGGCAGGCAGACAGGCAGACGGATGGACAGACAAGTAGATACCTTCTTCTCGTCCGAAGACATTTGCTTAATGAAAGTATCCCATTCCTTGGATGCCAATGCCACAGAGGCATGCCCACACTGTATAATCATCCGGATGACCAACGCGTCATAAGCGAAATCTGTCAATCCCTTCTGCTTCTTCATCGTCAGCATCACCCCCAAAATCCCCTTCAGCCCTTCCCGACTGACTAGAGGAGCGACCTTGGTCAGCACCTCTTCCGCAGCCAAGCCATGGTTATCCATCACAGCCGCGATCGAGTCGTCCACCTTGGGAGTATTATGCAGCTCGAGTAGCATGGCAATGAGATCGGTCTTAGCTTGGGCGTTGCCGAAGAGGGTCGGCAGGCAGGCAGACACGCTGACGCGCCGTTCCTCGTTCTGCGGTTTGGCAGCCAGCAGTTGGGTGATGGTGATTTGGAGTTTGATGGTCTTGATGTACTTGCGAACCTCCTCGGGGGACATGCTTAGTCGGATGCGGTTGATCGATTCGGCGGAGAGGGCGGTGTGTTGGGCCAGGTAGGCGGCGAGGTGCTTTTGCGCTTCTTCCAGGTGGTGCAGACGGTCAAAGTACTCCTGGTAGGAGTTGGAGGGCGGACCGGTCTGGAAGAACATGATGCATGTGGTTGCAGCACGTGCGTAATCCTAGAAATAAATGTCAAAATCAACCACAAGGAATTCAGACAGCGCACAGCTAGATTGATAGATACAGAAACAGACAGGCAGACATACAGATACAGACAGGCAGACATACAGACAGACCGGCGGATAGACAGGCAGCCAGAAAGACGGCCTCTGTAAACAGACAGGCAGACAGACAGACAGACAGACAGACAGACAGACAGGTATACAGACAGAAAGACAGACAGACAGACAGACAAGCAGACAGACAGATAGACACTCAATGAGTTTAGCAGACAAACAGGCAAAAAGTGAGAAAAACAACAATCAGTCAAGTCAATTGGTCCGGAAAACTAGGATGCTGGTGCCTGGTTGAACAGTGAGACTGCCACAATAAAAACAATTATTAAAATCACAAACCTTGATGAATAACTGAAACGACAACAGGACATGGTTCATATTCCGCTTGGTCAACTGTTTACAGATCCCAATCAAGTAGTCTGCCCATTTGTTGAGCGTGGGATCAGACATTAGCAGCTCATCCTCGAAAACCGAAAGTTGCCCGCTTCGCAGACTTGGAATGACCATAGTGTCCATAAATGTCTCCACATTAACATTCTAGAAAATCCACACAATTCCAACTGAATAAAGCAAAATCTGGGATATTTGCTCGTTACAGGCTTGCCTGCCTGCCTGCCTGCCTGCCTGCCTGCCTGCCTGCCTGCCTGTTTGTTTGTCTGTCTGTCTGTCTCCCTACCTGCTTGTCGGTGCGAATGTCTGAATGTCTGTCTGCCTGTCTGCCTGTCTGTCTGCCTGTCTGTCTGTCTGTCTGTCTGTCTGTCTGTCTGTCTCCCTACCTGCTTGTCGGTGTAAATGTGTGAATGTCTAGATGTGCCTTTCAGTCTGTAAATTACCTCTCGTAGACAGTATTCCAACGCCTTCTGCGCCAGTCCGCGCTTGACAAAAAACTTCAGCAGCGTCGAATGCGTCCCGTACAACTCTTGATAGTGCAGACACTCCGTCATCTTCCGGAAGCTCTCATGCTCAGCCACAGCGGCGTCCACCACGTCGGCCTTCAGCACATCACCTTGCGTGACAATGTTGACGACACTGTCGGCACCCAGCGTGCCGCGCCGCCGCGGCATCCGCGCGTCCAAAATCACGTCCATAATGTCGTCCAGCGCCGTGGCAGAAGGCGGACTAGCCTGACCCTTGTCGACCGGAATTTTCAGGCACTTGGATAGCTTCTCCTGAGCCTCAGCAAATTTGCCAACGCGCAGTAAGCACCGACCCCACGACAGCCAGACATGGGCGGGATCGAGGCCGGCTTTGGTGGAGAGGTCCACGGCGAGGGCGTAGCGCTCTTGCTGCACTAACTGGTCTCGAACTCGTCTACAATGAAAGAGGTATCCCAAATTTTCAATTCAGACATGTGGTTTTCTGTCTGTCTGTCTGCCTGCCTGCCTGCCTGCCTGCCTGCTTGCCTGCCTGCCTGCCTGTCTGCCTGTGTGTCTGTGTGTCCGTGTGTCTGTGTGTCTGTCTGCGAGTGACATTGCCGGTTCATACCTAATCGTATCCAGTTCTGCCAGCTGTTGTACCGATGGGATCTCCGCCGCGCCCGCGTCCAACAGCAGTTCCACCAGCTGTAGCTGATTGAGGTATGTATCACACACATTGATCCAATCGACATTGTCCTTATCCTCGTGGAGGAGGAGCTTGGCGTTGAAGAAGAGCGTCCGCATGATGCTGACCAGAGTGACATGCTCCAGGCCGCAGTCGTTGTGCGAGCCGATCCACTCCGAGAGCTCATTGCCGATCTTGAGCAATTCCCGGCCAGCCACCAGGTGACTCGAATGCAGCTTCAGCAGACCGATGCACAGCGCTGCGTCGGGTGCCTCTGCGAAGGAGAAGTCCGAGCGGAGGCGTTGGTTGGTCGGTTCGTCGGTCGTGAAGAGCCACTGGTGCTCGGAATTGCTGCTTCCGGTTGGACTGAAATGAAAATAACACGTTAAAGTAGTTCCGTGTTCGATTCTAAAAGCCGTCGTACCTCACGATCCGGTCTCGAAGGAAGCGAAGGCTGGTGGACCGCGCGGGTGACTGATTATACGCGGCAATCGGCGATTTGATCCGCGGCGCCGAGAAGGTGATACCGGAAGGTTTACGAAGGTTGCTGCTGCTGCTGCTGGAGCCCATAGCGATGGTCTGCTCGAAGCAATCATCGCAGGCCCGCACTGGGTTATCTCCGTAAATGTCCACTTGGATTGTCTGGGCGGAACAGTTGACGCACACGACGCGTCCGCAACGTCGACAATGGTGCTTCCGGTTGAACTACAGTTAAACGACACATGGAAGGGACCATCAAAAGAGCAAAGAAGGAAAAGAAAAAAGTTATAAATAAGGAGGGAAGCTGCCTGCCTGTCTGTCTGTCTGTCTGTCTGTCTGTCTGTCTGTCTGTCTGTCTGTCTGTCTGTCTATGTACCTGCCTACTTACCAGCATGTCTGTCTGCCTGTCTGTTTATTTGCCTGTCTCACTGTCTCACTGTCTGCCTGTCTGCCTGCCTGTCTGCCTGCCTGTCAAGCAAGCAACATAAAAAACGAACCACAAAACGCTCAGACCCCTCCACCGCAAGCAAGCACATGCAAAGTCTGCCGAGATCCCGCTCTCCGTCAGGCAATTACAAACCATCACACACAAGTAAGACGTACCGCAGCGAGACCGACACTCTCGAACAGGCTACTCACAATCCCGAACTTCTCCCCGCAGACCATACAGTTGCCGACAGCGCTGTCTATCGCCCACTCCTTGCGACTGGGCGCCGCCACCGGCATGTAGAACTTCTTAACAATGGCAGCGTCCACCACGCTGCCTCTAGGACCGCGTTTCGCGCCTCCGCCGCTGCCTTCAGACACGTCCGAGGGGAGGAGCACTTCCACCGCCTTCTTCGCATACTCCACCAGCATGTCTTCGAAGATTCTCCGGCTCAGGATGTCGAAGAGACCGGGAATTTTGACAATTTCGTTGAAATAGCTCAGCTTACTCCACACAATCAGCTGCTCAAGGATGAGCATGGAATGGCCTTGAAGGTGTGCAAGCGATTTACGGAGGAGGTCGGGAAGGGTGCGGATGATGAGGTTTTCCACTTCTTTCTCTTTGAGTTTGGCGGTGTCGATGTCGTTGAGGCGAGCAGTCATCAGCGCGATGCGGATGACGGGTATGCGACCCTCAGGGGTGGTGACCGATTCGAGGAGCTCGATGATGCGGTGGAATGAGGACGTCTCCAGCATGGGAATTAGCAGCTGCAACAATTAAAACGTCCAGTATACAGGCAGACAGGCAGGTAACAGGCAGGCAGACAGACAGACAGACAGTCAAACAGACAGCCAAACAGACAGACAGACAGACAGACAGACAGTCAAACAGACAGGCAGACAGACAGGCAGACAGACAGACAGACATACAGACAGACAGACAGACAGACAGACAGACATACATACGGATGGATGGATGGATAGATAGATGGATAGATAGACTGACAAACAGTGATGTAGGTAACTGGGAACGGAGACAGACAGGCAGACAGGATCATACTTGGTAAGCGGAGAGAATCATGGGTGGGCGACTATCCAGCATGTGAACGAGTCCCCTCAGTTGCAAGTCGTCTTGGTACACAGACAGTGAAGGCATTTCGCTCTGCCGTAACCAAGCATTCAGCGGCTCAATCTGATCCATACGCAGCATCGTGGCACTGAAGGCTCGGAATTGAGATTCCAGCCGTTTTTCCACGTCTTGCACCGACATTTGGTTTAATACGGTGTCCAAGTTCCACTGCTGGAAAACTTCCGTCCAAGCCGTTGCATCAGACTGGAGAACCTGGATGAGCTGCAACAACAGACAGGCAATTTAGTCAAACAAGAAAAGAGCTCAATAACCAATCACATAGATGGTAATGAAGACCGGTAGAAGGACAAGGTGAACATAAATACGGATCAGCAGACATTCAGACAAAGAGTCAGGCCGATAACAAGAAAGATGATCAGAAAGAAAGAGAAATTCAAACAGACATTCAAACAGAGAAACAAATACGCATGTAGGCAGACAGACAGACAGACAGACAGACAGACAGACAGACAGGAAGACAGACAGGACTAAACATTTCAACATACATTCTTCAGATTTTTAACTCGAATATGCATTGTCTGCACCAACACTCGCTGATCCTCTCCCACCACCAAATCAGCAAACTCCACGCAGGCGTTTAACGGCCACTTCCGCCAAACCATCCCGACCGCCCTCATCCGGAGATCCCGATCGCGGATCCGCAGCGCCACCAGCCACGGACTGGCTACCAGTTTCTTCTCCACACACAGGCTTAACGTCAAATCTCGGACCACTTTGGCCGGTTCCGACCTGGCAACGGCAAAGCGAACCAACGGAGCGGCAAGCACCGCCAAGGGATCCCCGCCGCGGCTGATGGTGGCTGAGATGATCTCGCAGAGTGTGTCCGTAGACACTGGACCCTCATGCGAGTTGAAAAGGAGTTTCAGCAGGGAGCGGGATGACTCGACGGCTGGGAGGAGACTGTGGGTCACACCGGTCGGGGAGAGGAGGTCGTAGAGGTGACTGCACGGGGAGGCCAGATAAGGGAGGAGGTCCTCCAGGGGTAGGTCCGTCAATTGTTGCGGAAGTATGTCTGTTTGAAGAGTGCGGAAATGGTCTTCGGTTTCGGCACTGGTTGGACGCTTTGGACCGTGGATCTTCTGTAGTTTGTCGTCCAGGGAGGTCTCCCGTCTAAACTTGTCAATGAAAAAGAACTAGAAGCTTCAATGCTAAAATTAGTGATTCAAAATGTCTGTCTGTCTGTCTGTCTGTCTGTCTGTCTATCTACACAATACCATACCTCAGTCCGGCATCTCGAATGACCCGTCCACTCGGTTCCAAAATGGCCTCCTCAAAGTCCACCTCACTCGCACCGCGCCACCCCTTCTTCACTAGTACCATCAATCGATCCGACGGATACACTCGGAACAACCACGTTGGCAAATGCACAATCTTCTTCTTGCGATCATACCACGTTGTTCTGGCCAGATAATCCGCCACCGCGGCATACCCCTGAGCCTCCAACAGCGCCCCA
>LRSR01005153.1:0-22641 GCA_001579985.1 Hypsibius dujardini | reverse complement strand
GTGTCTGTGTCTGTGTCTGTGTCTGTGTCTGTGTCTGTGTCTGTCTGTCTGTCTGTTAAGGGTTGTCTGTCTCTCTGCCTGCCTGCATGCATGCATACTGTACATGTCTATCTAATTGTCTGCTTGCCTGTGTATCTGTCGCACAATATAAACTTTTTTTGCCTCATCGATGCGTTCCAATCATTTACAACTTATCATGCTCTTTCCCTTCAACATCGCTGGTTTCTAAAGTCCCAATGAAGTATAATGTTTCAGTTGACCAACCGGCAAAAGTAACCTTAGTTTGTGTTAACGAGCATATCAAAAAGGTAGCTCTATTTCACTTACTTAAATCCACGTCGTGATCATTATCCCACGTCGCCCTAAAACGATAAAGATGTTATCATTACAATACGTGAATGAGAGTACGTATACGCAAATTTGAAATACTCCAACGCTTTCACAGACTTACTTTTTGGATTGAACACGAATAAAATCATCATTGGTGATATGATGCTCGATAAATTAGGCTTGCGTACACGTGATTAAACGTAAAGCAATTCTAGAGGTGAATAACAAACAAAATTCAACCGAGAGAAGCATTAGGACAATGCCACTAGCACATGCACACGATTCGGGCGCTGCCCATTGTGAATTAGGCAGGGACTAGTCGATCACTTGTCCCCAGGAGAACAATAGGAAAGGTTGCACGTCGAGCGCAAACTTCCTTCTCATCAGTTAAATGTGAAACCGCGTATTAGGTCACCTCCCTTTCTCGGAAATTGCTCCAGTAGTTAATCTGGATCATCATCACGTAGGCATCACTGCAGTCCGCGTTGTATTTTGTTGGCAAAGAGAAGATTGCATAAATAGAAAAAAATTGAATTATGCAGGTACTGCTGAGTTAGCGTAACATTCCCTAGTACCTGAATTACGAAATTATAATTTCGAAATGTATAACGACATACAGAGAATCCGAGGGCGAACTTGTCACCGCTAGAGGTATAAAAGTTCTTGAGGATGAGACAGACACAAACAGATTGCTAATAGACATTACATGCATAAAGGCAAGCACCTGACAGACAAAACCGAACAGGCTGGCAGAAAGCAAAAGTAAAACATTTTGTCACTTTCGGCATCTAAAATGTGACAAGGACATATTTTTGTCCTTAACATTTCGGATCACATATACGCCAAAAAACTTTCATTAGGGTTAATATTATTGAATCTGGTATTTCAATAATCTTATTAATAAAGCTCACAATATTCCTCGCAGTTTAGGATTACTCCCATGGAACAAAATTGGCCATAGAAGGGATGGCCCACCCTTGAATATATTTTTGCAAGGTAAATTTATTGCGCGGTTCAAAACTACTCAAGTAATAGAAATTCAACCATCGAAAAAGGGAAAACCGCAGCCACGTGTAAAAATTAGACTTTTCGGGAGCACCAGAACCAATCTCATTATTAAACCGTTTTATCTAACTGAATTCCGCATTCAAAACACACTATCGCTTCACTTTTCCAGTGAGAAACAGTTGTGGCAATTCATGCATCAGTCATCGTCGTCGGCGTTTTCGTTAACCTGCTGATTAGCTTGAAGAGCCTTTTTCAAGCGAGCGTGGATCCCGTGTTGTTGTCTTGGGTGACGAGTTCCAGCACATTTGTGAGAAAAAATTATTTTACAAAGGTCCACCATCAAGCTTGCAATAATGCACGTAAAGAGTGGTAAACTGAACCGGAAGGCAACTACACCGTTCAGAACATTTTGAGGGTATTTTTCTACCTGCTTAATGGTAAAATGTGTGTTTTTTACACTCGCAGAAAGAATCTTGCCTTTTTACAGTTATTATTTCAACCTCCTTTTGAACTGCAAAAGCATATAAAGGGCATGTGTCTCATATTATTATTAGGGATGTAAGCTCAAACCTCTCATGTCTAGAAGATTATTTATCATTATCATCAACTCGAAAGAAAGACCATCAAAGAAGTGGGTGTGGGTCGATACTTAAAATTATAAGTCG
Source organism: Hypsibius dujardini (assembly GCA_001579985.1). Lineage (NCBI taxonomy): Eukaryota > Metazoa > Tardigrada > Eutardigrada > Parachela > Hypsibiidae > Hypsibius > Hypsibius dujardini. The sequence goes on along the minus strand of LRSR01005153.1, from coordinate 20,638 downwards.
AATAATAGGCAAACGGATATACTTGTGAAATGACCCAACCTTCAATTAATTTAGTGTTACTTCAGGCAAGACACTACTTGTTATAATCTCAGTCTGCACACAGTCCCAACAATCGACTGACCAAGTTTGAATCACCTCTGTGCTAGCACAAGCGCATGGGTCTTTTTGTCTCGAACTAGATCAGTGGACTGTTGTGAACCTGTGCAGACTGGGATCATAACAAGAAATGCCTTGCGTGATGTGACATTAAGCTGATTGAAGGTTGGGCCAATTCACAAGTATTTCCCGTTTGCCAATTATTCGACTTATAATTTTAAGTATGGACTCACACCCACTATTTTGATGGTTCTTCCTCAGATTTGAGCTGCGGAGTGTATCAGCTTCGCATCTGCACTCATGCTGCGTGATGAGGATGTTTATAGCGCTCTCAATAGAGGAATCTGAGGATCCTCGTAATATTTGTTCATTACCGGTACACTGCAGTCTGAATGAGTGAGAAATTGACAGGATGCACATAGAAAACAGGACGTTTCGAATCTTTTGCAGGCACCAGAAAAAAGTAAACGTTTCTAAGAGATAAATAATTTGTTGCAGGCGAGATTGGCCAAGACCTTTGAAATACCAGCGCACTTTGTAGACATGAGGAACAGCGGGATAATGCTCTAATCCGTTATTTATAACTACTGAGGAGTGGTCGTGTTATGAAGGGCACAGCGAGTGATTTGATGAAGTAATGGAATAACTAGCGTCTTGCACAGCGTGCCAAGGGAATTCAGGCTTTTAAGAGTGGATTAATGGAGTGACTAGCTTTTTATTACACTTTCAATGAAATGTACAGAAGAACTGCTGGTTAATGGACGCATTGATTGTGGCGGATGGACAGACGCCCGCGGAAAAGCCTCAGACAGATAACGGGTAAATGAGAAACGAACTGGCGGACAGCAAGAAATGGTCAAAGGGCAATTAGTTAATGACGAGATGAGTAACCGACTAGATATTGACAAGCAACGGGTAAAAAACTGACGGATAAAAACAGTCACACAGACAGTTGGCGGATTGTTGACGAATGGACAGACAAGAGGGAATTTCAATTACAAATACGGTAATCAGGTTTGAAGTTTGTGGCATTCCTGGGGTTGGAGAAGACCCTCCCCTCTCTTGTGATGGCCTTTCTCGTGAACTGAAATACTGCCGGCTGAGGCTGGTATTTCTATAACATGGTGCCAGGTTTAGCTTGATCGTGGAGTTGCGCGCCTGTGTCAGAGTTTTTACACCAAATTTTACTGGTGGCTACGTGGAGCTGCATGGAGCTACGCGGAGCTACGTGGAGCTGCATGGAGCTGCGTGGAGCAATTTGGAGCTCCACGCCACCCCACGTAGCTCCATGCAGCTTGTCGTAGCCGCCAAAAGATGCCAAAAGATTCGAGGCAACTCAGATGGTACTGGCAAGACCATTAGGGGTCATTCAACAATTATGTCATCGAATTTAGGGGGGTACGTGTCAGCAATCGATGACGAGCTCTTACGTATAGGGGGTGGGGGTCTGTCCTTGGATTACGTCAACAATTTTAAATCTCAAAATTTCCTTGATTGAATTTCCTTGATTGTATTTCAATACCATTTTATAGACCCGCATGCCATTATTCTTCCCTTCATTTGAGCATCATACTAGTACTGACAAGAGGTTCCGATAGCTCTTTTAAGTCACTTGAGGGGCTACATCTACTTGATGCCTTTTGCACCAGCGCATTGGAATCGCAAATCTTCTATTTCAGGCGAAGATGCGAACATTCCCATCATTACCGATCTAAACGCTTTTCTTCGTTCTGATTTTGAAAATGCGTAGGATAACTACGTATAATCGGTGCTGAAATTTTGCTATTAAAGTTGAAATTTAAGATTTTGACGCATAGGGGGGTCCAACGGCGCTGAGATAAGCGTTTGAAGTTCAGGGGGAGTAAAAAGAAATCATGACGAGCTCTTACAAAGGGGAGGTAGGGGTAAGGCCGCCTAATATCGGGCGCTTAGGTAATTGTTTAATGACCCCTTAGGTAAAAGTTCATTCAGGCTTACTGATCTACATTCCGGACTAAATATGTTGCAAACGGTCTTCTGAACAGACTGAGGACGACGAAATCAGATTTATTCCCATTCGAGCTATATTTTATTCCATTAGTCAATTATTGTAGAGGAATGGCAGCAACATTTCGAAGAGGCATTTCTTGATTATTCTATTATTTCATTATTCCTCTCTTAAGCCTTAACCCTCTCCATGCTATGCAAAAAGCTAGTCACTCCATTATTCCACACTTAAAGGTCTGAATTCCCTTGGCACGCTGTGCGAGACGCTAGTTATTCCATTACATCATCAAATCACTCGCTGTGCCCTTCATGACACGACCACTCCACAGTAGTGATGTCTACAAAGTGCGCTGGTATTTCAAAGGTCTTGTGCCAAAACTCCCTGCAACAAATTATTTATCTCTTAGAAATATTTATTTTTTCTTGGTGCCTGCAAAAGATTCGAAACGTCCTGTTTTCTACGTGCATCCTGTCAGTTTCTCACTCATCCAGATTGCAGTGTACCGGTAATGAACAAATATTACGAGGATCCTCAAATTCCTCTATTGAGAGCGCTATAAACATCCTCATCACGCAGCATGAGTGCAGATGCGAAGCTGATACACTCCGCAGCTCAAATCTGAGGAAGAACCATCAAAATAGTGGGTGTGAGTCCATACTTAAAATTATAAGTCGAATAATTGGCAAACGGGAAATACTTGTGAATTGGCCCAACCTTCAATCAGCTTAATGTCACATCACGCAAGGCATTTCTTGTTATGATCCCAGTCTGCACAGGTTCACAACAGTCCACTGATCTAGTTCGAGACAAAAAGACCCATGCGCTTGTGCTAGCACAGAGGTGATTCAAACTTGGTCAGTCGATTGTTGGGACTGTGTGCAGACTGAGATTATAACAAGTAGTGTCTTGCCTGAAGTAACACTAAATTAATTGAAGGTTGGGTCATTTCACAAGTATATCCGTTTGCCTATTATTCGACTTATAATTTTAAGTATCGACCCACACCCACTTCTTTGATGGTCTTTCTTTCGAGTTGATGATAATGATAAATAATCTTCTAGACATGAGAGGTTTGAGCTTACATCCCTAATAATAATATGAGACACATGCCCTTTATATGCTTTTGCAGTTCAAAAGGAGGTTGAAATAATAACTGTAAAAAGGCAAGATTCTTTCTGCGAGTGTAAAAAACACACATTTTACCATTAAGCAGGTAGAAAAATACCCTCAAAATGTTCTGAACGGTGTAGTTGCCTTCCGGTTCAGTTTACCACTCTTTACGTGCATTATTGCAAGCTTGATGGTGGACCTTTGTAAAATAATTTTTTCTCACAAATGTGCTGGAACTCGTCACCCAAGACAACAACACGGGATCCACGCTCGCTTGAAAAAGGCTCTTCAAGCTAATCAGCAGGTTAACGAAAACGCCGACGACGATGACTGATGCATGAATTGCCACAACTGTTTCTCACTGGAAAAGTGAAGCGATAGTGTGTTTTGAATGCGGAATTCAGTTAGATAAAACGGTTTAATAATGAGATTGGTTCTGGTGCTCCCGAAAAGTCTAATTTTTACACGTGGCTGCGGTTTTCCCTTTTTCGATGGTTGAATTTCTATTACTTGAGTAGTTTTGAACCGCGCAATAAATTTACCTTGCAAAAATATATTCAAGGGTGGGCCATCCCTTCTATGGCCAATTTTGTTCCATGGGAGTAATCCTAAACTGCGAGGAATATTGTGAGCTTTATTAATAAGATTATTGAAATACCAGATTCAATAATATTAACCCTAATGAAAGTTTTTTGGCGTATATGTGATCCGAAATGTTAAGGACAAAAATATGTCCTTGTCACATTTTAGATGCCGAAAGTGACAAAATGTTTTACTTTTGCTTTCTGCCAGCCTGTTCGGTTTTGTCTGTCAGGTGCTTGCCTTTATGCATGTAATGTCTATTAGCAATCTGTTTGTGTCTGTCTCATCCTCAAGAACTTTTATACCTCTAGCGGTGACAAGTTCGCCCTCGGATTCTCTGTATGTCGTTATACATTTCGAAATTATAATTTCGTAATTCAGGTACTAGGGAATGTTACGCTAACTCAGCAGTACCTGCATAATTCAATTTTTTTCTATTTATGCAATCTTCTCTTTGCCAACAAAATACAACGCGGACTGCAGTGATGCCTACGTGATGATGATCCAGATTAACTACTGGAGCAATTTCCGAGAAAGGGAGGTGACCTAATACGCGGTTTCACATTTAACTGATGAGAAGGAAGTTTGCGCTCGACGTGCAACCTTTCCTATTGTTCTCCTGGGGACAAGTGATCGACTAGTCCCTGCCTAATTCACAATGGGCAGCGCCCGAATCGTGTGCATGTGCTAGTGGCATTGTCTTAATGCTTCTCTCGGTTGAATTTTGTTTGTTATTCACCTCTAGAATTGCTTTACGTTTAATCACGTGTACGCAAGCCTAATTTATCGAGCATCATATCACCAATGATGATTTTATTCGTGTTCAATCCAAAAAGTAAGTCTGTGAAAGCGTTGGAGTATTTCAAATTTGCGTATACGTACTCTCATTCACGTATTGTAATGATAACATCTTTATCGTTTTAGGGCGACGTGGGATAATGATCACGACGTGGATTTAAGTAAGTGAAATAGAGCTACCTTTTTGATATGCTCGTTAACACAAACTAAGGTTACTTTTGCCGGTTGGTCAACTGAAACATTATACTTCATTGGGACTTTAGAAACCAGCGATGTTGAAGGGAAAGAGCATGATAAGTTGTAAATGATTGGAACGCATCGATGAGGCAAAAAAAGTTTATATTGTGCGACAGATACACAGGCAAGCAGACAATTAGATAGACATGTACAGTATGCATGCATGCAGGCAGGCAGAGAGACAGACAACCCTTAACAGACAGACAGACAGACACAGACACAGACACAGACACAGACACAGACACAGACACAGACACAGACACAGACACAGACACAGACACAGACACAGACAGACAGACAGACAGACAGACAGACAGACAGACAGACAGACAGACAGACAGACAGACAGACAGACAGACAGACAGGCAGATTATGTAGGCACAGGCAAATCACTAAAGAGGGACATGTACAGTAGAGCGGGTGATTTAAAAGGTAAAAAATTGAGGAGCAAATAATCGAACAGGCAGACAAACCTCTTGGTCTCGTAGTACTTGAACTTCTATTTGCTGTATGCGTTTTCAGACCGTCAACATCAGCCATTACAGTGCCGCCAGACCGACAATGACGTACACCAGTCCCCCATGTGCGCGGAACGCCTACAGTAGTTGGAGCAGACCGTCGCCAACATAGAGAGAGAACTCAAATGGTGCGGTATCGGGGAGATGAGAACGTTAACATATACAAAAATCTTCGCAATTGAATATAAATATGGAACGAAATCGAGCCTAAATATTATTTTCAGTGTCTACCCGCCTAAACTAATTCCATTTTTTTATTTGCAGGAATTCCACACAAAGAAATGGCCGAGACTGTATGGTGTTTCCTTTCTGCATCACATCCGAAGCCGCATACCAACATTAAAAGAACGCTGCAACGTATTTCTAGTGTTAGGACTGTACAATACAGTCCAGTCCAGTACAGTCCAATCCAGTCCAGTCCAGTCCAGTACAGTCCAATCCAGTCCAGTCCAGTCCAGTCCAGTCCAGTCCAGTCCAGTCCAGTACAGTCCAATCCAGTCCAGTACAGTCCAGTACAGTCCAGTACACGAGTCCAGTACACGAGTACAGTACATGTTTTAGAATGTGTCCCAGGAATATGGTTTGACAAAAACTGATTTTTCTGTTTACGCAATAAGGCACCATCCACCTATTACTTAATCAAAGGAGGGTAGGTGGGTGGTCTGGACTCTTGATTACGAACCAGTAAAGTAGGCCCCGCCCTCCAGTATAGTTTAGATTATCTGGGTAGGTGGGTGGTCGAAAAAAACCATTTTTTATTACGTAATATGTGGATGACTCCTAATTAGTTTTGCACCGACTAGTATTATCTTGCGGATTTCGATACCTGGACTGAACACGAAATGGCCACTGACGGGGATTTCAACAATGATGACGATGAGGATTCGAAGGATATCCCTTTCTATCGGTCGCAGATGCTACAGTTAGTAGTGGCGAGGTTGGAGTGAAAATAATTTCAATACTCACTCGGGAAAGAACGGAGATTTGACTTTCCGAACGGAGTGGGATTTTTTTTTTACAAATACCTTTCCATATATCATGATTTCACATTGGGGTATCGGAGTAGAGATCACATCCGCGGTTTATAAAAAAAATAAGGAAGACAAAAATTCCCGCATTACTTCGTGTCATGGCCCGGGGCTTGATTGATTGATTCATCAGCAAAGTTTCCGAAGTTGCAAATTTTTTTTATTCAAACCAGTAAACACGTCGCTTTTGAAAAACGTTAAATTCCAAGGTTTTTAAAACCCTTCCACTCCAAATTTGATCTGAAATCGTTTGACATTAACAAAATCTTTTTTGGGTGCCGGGGGCGGATCTATGGGTCATATCTGCAAGGTCATGAGCAAATCTAGAATTAAACTAGCCCATAACTCCGCCCCCTGGCATTCCAAAAAGATTCTGCTGATGTTAATTGATTTCGAATCGAATTGGAGTGGAAGAATATTAAAAATCTTAGAATCAATCGTTTTTACTGGTTCGGATAAAATATTGAAATTTCGGAAACGTTACTGATAAATCAATCAATCAATCAAGCCCCGAGTCATATCACAAAGTGGTGAGGGAATTTTTTTCTTCCTTTTCTCTGCAACTGCAGATGTGATTTCGACCCCGGCACCCCAATGTAAATCATGATACATGGGCAGGTATTCGCGAAAAAAATCCCACTCCGATCGGGAGGTCAAATCTCCGTTCTTTCCCAAGTCAGATTGAATAACTGAGAAGGAAATATTTACCTGTGTCAGTCTGAGATCGGAACCAACTTTTTTTTATGGATACCTACTATCAAACCAAAATTTTAATAATATAACTGGTCCCCTCCCTGTTCGAGATGGGAAAAATCGGGAAAGATTCCTATTGCGATAGCCATTTTAATGCTTTTGCAATAACGTTGATTGATTCATTGATTAAACACAGTACAGTAACGACCATTACCGAAAAAATTTCATCAGCAATCTTTTACACTTCACCAAATTGCGAAAAAGGAATTTAATTATTCGGTTAATTGTCTAATGATTTTGACAGACTGGTTGTTCAAGATTTTTCAAAACCTTGTCATTGTCATATACCGTTGTTATTTCATCCGTTGCGGCTGGTGTACCAAAAACTCTCTGCTTTAACTGTTGTTGGAACGGAATCAAAGATGCCGATTACCACTTCTGTGGCCCTGACTCGTTTGTTGAATGATTTGTGCATCGATTTTTGATTGCCTGAACCGTTAAATGGGCAAACGAACAAAATAATTTTTGTGATTTAATCAATCAATCCTATGGGGAAAGCTTTAAAGCGGCTGCCGCAATAAGAATCTTCCCCGACTTTCTCCATCTCGAACAGGGAACCAAGGGGGCCAGTCATATTTTCTAAAATAATGGTTTCATAGTAGGTATCCATAAAAAAATTTGGGTCCGATCTCAGACTGATACAGGTAAATATTCCCTTGTGAGTCGCTCATTAAATTATCTTTAATGTATGTCTGATACTGCAGAGACGATGAAGAAGCGCAGCAGCAGGCAGACTTTTGGGACCCTGAGGACCCTACTTCTCGCAACAATATGCTTCTTTAGAATGCCAAGCGACACGAATTTAGATCGAACTAGAGCGATTCACGGGATAGCCAATTTTATCGATCCCCGATGCTATGGTTAGTTGTGGTGGGGCGTTAGTGACCCTCTGCGGACACACCACATACATCATTTGATTGCTTGATTGGCCTATTCGGTAGTTTAAAAACTTGATCATTTCGTTTGTCTGATCTAAAATGAACTGCTCTTCAGATGAAATGCTGCAGTGCGTGGTGGTAGCGATAATTACGCAAGTACTTTATGACTAAAAATATATTTAAAAAAATACAGATAAGTCAGACTAGTACATGATGTCCCGTTTGGTTTCCTTGTGAGTCGCTATATTATTGTGCCATTTTTGCATAATATTGCAGGGACGATGAGGCAACCCAACAAGCCGAATTTTGGGACTCACTGGACCATGCTATTTCCGACTCTCTTTTCGTCGAGCACGCTCAGCGTCAATTATCTCCAAATCCTTCTGATACTACTGCAGAGCAGTATGATGGGAACGAAAATGTCATGACTACCTGAGATGATGAAGCAACAGAGGCTGCAGTGACTTCTTCGGAAATGTAAGCCCTACAATAATTTCGCAAAACTAAGACACTGCTTGTATACAGTCAACGACAAGATTGAGTACACGGGAGGGTCTGGGGAATGAGCAAAATGGGCCGGGCAGGGGATGGTTTTCAAACATTCGATCAATCAACGACCTGACCACCCCCTGTTCCGCCCTTTTTGCCCATTCCCCGGACCCTCTTCAATGTACTCAATTTTGTCGTTGATTGTACTACGTATAACTTAAACGCTGGAGAAAAATTCGGTTGGTAATTGATCTAAATGAACGCAACATCGACGATGCTCACTCAAATGAATTTTTGCTTCTTAACTTTTTTCACTTCCCCATAGTCCGCTTTTGATACACTTCAAGTTTGGTAACTGCTGGCTGTTTTATATGACACCGTTTTATACTAAAATTAATTTTAACTAATAAACGTTAACCGAAATACTGTCCTGGTATACTAGTGCCTTTAATTTATAGGTCTGTAAGAACAATACAATTAATTGCAAAACGAGTATAACTAAAGCATATTCATCGCATTGTAGGTGCCTTTTTCACGGATTATTCTGACTAGTATTAACTACCCAATCTTCTCTTCTTTACGTTTACCGCTGTTAGGTCTATCGACCGGGGGTTGGATAGTTAACAAGTTTATTAGACTGAATGTGGTGATCGGTAGAGAAGTAAACTAGAAGAAAGGAAAGAGGAAGTACAACTTGCCCTTATAACTAGTAAAACATCTGATTATATAGTAAAGTGTTAACTATAGAATTGATAGTAAATAGCACACACATCAGAATTACATACAAGTAATTAGCTGTGGCAGCAGAATAGGGTTAATAGGGTAGATAGAGTTACTAAGTAAGTAAGGTATTAACGAGTCAAATAACTGTGATAATTGGATATGATGACTTGTTGGGCGTGGTCCAACACCGCTCTATACGTATGTCCCATCATTCAGTACCTTTAGGATTGTTATTTACAAGAACTTTGTATACTTCTTTCTTTATTAAAAATCCTACATACTGAACATCGTCCGAGCGCGTGTTGAGTGGAGCTCAACGCCTTGGTTGTTTTGGACACACCATTCGCTTGACCGACTTCTGAAATTGAGCTACCGTGCCATGGTATGATTGAAAATTCCGTGTTTTTTTCAGAAGTGGTCTCGAGCATGACGGACCTGAAAAGTCAAAGGAGGACTGGGAGCGTGACTCTGGCAATGGAGAGGATAAGGAGGCCAGCGAGGACCACAAGTGCACAGTAATCCAGGGAATATTTTCAGTTGCCGTTGGCATAACTAAAACGCTCCGAAACGCAGACATGTCGCTTATTTGCCGTGCTGTCGAAGATGAAGAAGACCTTGCCGACGTGGATTATCCAAAGGTGCTCCTGAGGGTGCCTCAGGGGGTTCAATGGGATGCCGTTTTCGTCATCAATCTGAACGCGCTTCGAGATCCTGACGATATTCTTTAGGATAATAACGGAGGTTGGAAAAGTGTTCAAGGATAAGCCAAAGTAAGAAGCGACAGACATGGAAATACGGGCACAAACACAATGGCACACAGAAGTCGACATGCATGCACAGGCAGACCAGACAAATAGACAGGCATGCACGCAGAAAGTCAGACTGACTGACAGACAGACAGACAGACAGACAGACAGACAGATAGAAGTAGTAGGACGAAAAGGAGAGTTCTGCCACATTTTTACATTCTCGTAAGAACTTACACAATACATACACATATTGGAATTGATCTTTATTCATTGATAGCCCGACCGTTGATGGAATGCGTAACAAAACAAATTAGCCACGTTTGTCAAAACTATTTCAATCCTCCAGTCGTAGTCCCTTTCATATTTTTGTTTATTTCTTCCATCTCCTTGCGCAGTTGTGCTTTCTCCTGTTCCAGTCGTGTATTCTCCTGATTCAGTAGCTGGTTCTCCTGTTCCAATCGCTCATAACCCCGTTCCATTCGCGCATAATTTCGTTCTGATCGCTCATACTGATTCAATCGTGCCAGGTCCTCACTCACTTCGTCAATGACACCAACATTCGTGCTAGTTGACAAGGCAACAACACGAATTATTCTCTGTTAGAATAAAACAAATTAATAACAAACTCATAACTTACTAGTAGATGGTGCTTCAGACGTTCCCCTCTCAGTTTCGTCAACTGTAACTGCTCCTTGCCAATGAGACCAATCAAAAAGGTCAGCAAGATGCAAACCGGCAAGACTGTCCATTGGACGACTGGCGTAGTTTGATTGGATGAGGATGTGTGATTCCAGACAGATACATCATCTGATTGATTCATGGCTGGGAAGTGAATTGAAAAGGTAAGTGTTCGTCGAGATTTTCCCGCGGGAAACGGCGTGTGAAGCGAAAAAAGCGCAATCAATTTGTCCTATATCTCAGTTTTGCCGAATGGTGAATACTTGTGGGATTTCTCGCAGGATGGAAACGGTTTTACTGTTTGCGCATTGTGAAAAGATAATTGAAAGATTAAGATCGGCGCGATCGCCCGTCAGTGGAGATTACTGACAAGAAGCAGGTGCAGGCACGCGATCATTTCACTGAAGTGAGTAAAATTGTCTTACTCTACATGCGCAGTCCGTGTTATTATACGGGACACATAAAATGCAAACGTAATCCAGGCTGAGGCTTAAAAAAAACGTAAAAATTATACATGGTTCGTTTCTCGAGTCCCGGGATTATGTAGATTACGAGCTCACGCCCATAAAACTGCGTCACCGCTTCTTTCCACGTTTCTGTCCATATGCAATGCAGAGGAATAATCCTTTATCAGCTATTTCAATAAATCATATTGAGACGAGTCCAGCATAATTTACATCTTGGCTCGTCTCACGCGTGGCCCGTTTGGCTTTCCTCGCGGAAGATACAATTTAGCCGTCTGTCGCAAGAACAAAAATTCGTGTTGGTTTGCTGCCTTGGTCAGAGTTACGTTTGAATTTCATGTGTCACGCAAGGTTTATAATAACACGGACTGCGCACGTAGAGTTAAACAATTTTATTCAACTTAGTAAATAGTTTGCGTGCCATTGAGTCCTCCGATGTCCATAATGACCTTAGATTACCCTTGCACACCGACGTTGTGTCCCCAAACATTTCGTCCTCTCGACATTGTATCCCTTTCTTGTGTCTAGCCCGACTCTTTGCCCCCCGACATTCTGTCCTTGCAGACAATTTGTCTAGTTGGAAAGATTGTCCCCAGACATTCTGGCCCTGGACATTCTGTCTTACAGACATTCTGGCCCTGGACATTCTGTCCTTACAGACATTCTGGCCCTGGACATTCTGTCCTTACAGACATTCTGGCCCTGGACATTCTGTCTTACAGACATTCTGGCCCTGAACATTCTGTCCTTACAGACATTCTGTCCAGATGTCCAGATGGAGAGATTGTCTCCAGACATTTTGTTCCTACAGACATTGTGGCTTGGTGAACGACAAACATTTTACGAGGCCGTCACCCAGTCCACGAGAGTCAGCGTTGCCACCCGACTTCCAGACCGAGAATCCACTCAGCGACAAATCCAACGAGCTCGCGTGAAGAAGGGTACGCCGCTTGTTCCGGAGTTTGTGGCAGATAATGATTTGAATCTCTTTAACCTCACTCATAAAGGCGAATCTTTCCTTTTGAAGGATTCTGAGCGAAAAGAAACCGAACACATTATTGCCTTTGCCACTTTATCCAATATGAAAGCGCTGGCCAGCAGCTTGACGTGGCTCGGTAACGGAACCTTTTCCGTCGCGCCCACCCTATTCTTCCAAATGTACACCGTCTACACTGTCGGTCACGGTACGTTGTACGAAACTGACTTGATGGTAGATGTCCGACCGTCTTTTAGTCTGTCCATCAATCTTTCTTTCCGTCAGTCTGTCAATCAATCAATCAATCTGTCTCCTTATCTTTCCGTTCGGCCGTCCGTCTGTTCGTCCAACAGTTCCTTAGTCCGCCCTTCTGTCTGTTTGTTCGCCATCCGTTTGCCTGCCCGTCCGTCTGCCCGTCCGTCTGCCTGCCTGCCCGTCTGTCTGCCCGTCCGTCTGCCCGTCCGTAAATATAGTCAAGAAAAATTTTAACTCGCCAAGTACCGTTGTGTTTTTGGTCTACGCTCTTCTACCGGACAAGGAAACGGAGACAAACATGATGCTCATTCAAAAGATTTACGAAGCAATTGTCGATTTGAGCGAAGAGTTTGCCACCTTCGTCGGACCGTCAATAGCCATCTCCGATTTTGAGCTGGCCGCAATCAATGGGTTGAAAGACGCATTCCGAGCAGCTGGAACGCATGGTAGACTATGTCCAGTTTTCGTAATTATCTTTTTCCTTTTTTCGTAGTTTTTATGTAGGCTATACTGTATGCTCGGCTTCATTAAGTCGAACTAAATCTTTTGTGCATTTGCAGGTTGTATTTTTCACTTTGGCCAGAATGTCTTCAGAAAGATCCAGGAATTCGGATCAGCGGAGCGCTACCACACCGACGAGCATCTCCGCGGGCAATGCAAAATGGCTCTGGCTTCTGTGCCTCCGTAAGATGTCAAAAAAGGTTTGGACGATGCAAGCTTCTCTTCGTCATTGAATTTTGGAGCTGTTATGACCGCGTTTTCATGGGAAAAATCAGTAGTGTGGAGGCTTGACACATGGCTTTCCAGCAGATGGTCCACTGCTCTTGTCACGAGTAACCGTTACCGCCGCTTTCTGGCTAATGATATCCTTAGTGTCCTTGAGTGCTTTTCATCATTATTGCATTCTTTTGGTATGGCTTTTCTCTCTCTCTCTCTCTCTCTCTTTCTTGGGTTCTGTATCTGTATTTAACCGTGACTGTGTGCTTATCAAGTAAGAACGGAGATCGACGACAGACACCACACACACTCAGACATATTATCACAGGCCGTCTCACTCCCATCCTTCCATCCACAACTAGGACGGAAGAATCTGAACATACAAGCCGACTGAATAACATAGGAGAAGAATTATAATAAGACTTCACTGGTCGGGAAGATTAGAGGTGATAGGAAGGAACTCCCCAAATTACTGTAAAACACACGCTTATATAGTCAGGGATAAAGAATAGTTTCTGATCTAAGGTACTAGCTCCTGCCGACATGGCGGAACTATGTATGTAATAATAGCTGATTAAGTACATTATAGAATGTGAGTGTAGATAGGAATGAGTTAACTAGGTAGATAGACTACAATATTAGTAAGTGATGGGTACCTGTTGGGTACCACCCGACACGGGTCAGCGTGGTTGGACTCTTTGCACGCACATCGTTTGCTTTTGAGAAGAATGATGTTTTTGTTGTACAAGCGTTTTGTACATTCGTCAAATTTGCCACATGTGCGCCCCCTGTTTTCCTTGCTGCGTTAACTTAAAAGCGATTTTGTCATTGCTTCAACTTTATCTTAGTTTCTTAGTTTTTTTTCAGTTGTTAGTAAATTCTGTTGCACCATTCGAATGTACGAAATTATTACAATCGTATACTATTATTGTAGACTATAGCGCGGTCTGGCCTTTTGATTACTCACCAGTAAAATAGGCCCCGCCCTCTAGTATAATTTGATTATCTGGGTAGGTGGGTGATCGGAAAAGGCCATTTTTTGATTGCGTAATATGTGCATAACGCCTACGATATGATGGCGATGGGACCTAGGCACTTACTGGTGAATTAATCCAGTCCAGCGATACAGACGGCTAATACTGGCGAAAAAATGACACTAATTCGAATCTTAATTGAAATCCTTTATGGTTCTCAAAAAGCTACTACGGTACGTTCTTCTTGTTTGCGGTCTATCTTTTTTTCCATAAATGAATCCATAATTGCATCGAAAAATTGGATGCAAAAACAGCTAAAATTATGAACTGAACCGCACGTGGTTGACCCATGGTCAGTCTTGTCTACATGTTCCCTCCGTCCTCTCAAAAAAATTATTTGGCATGACCAACCTGCCTCACAAGGGGTTCCCCCCCCCCAATCTGTGACCCAAAATCTCTTACTTCTATTACGTTTCACAAATGCGTAAGGATGTGTTCTTGGACTTTTCGTTAAGAGAAGTTTCCCTTTTCCAAAACTTGTATTTAAAAAAAACCAAAAACTCTTCAGAGGTGGTACATAGAGAGCGCTCATTGCATTACCATCTGCCCTTTCGATTGATTGATGTATTTGTGGGAGAGCAAAAACGTTTGAAATTATGCATTCGAAGAATCCCTGTGACATTGTCGATTGTAGCATACACATACGTAGCGCTCTCTATGTACCACGTTTAAAGATTTTTTGATTTAAAAAATATATAAGTTCTGGAATAGTGAAACTTTTCTCAACGGAAAGTGTAAGAACACATCCTTATGAATTTGTGAAGTGTAGTAGAAGTAAAAGAATTTGGGTCACAGAGTGGGGGGTGGGGGGTGAGCCCCTTGTCAAGGGTGCGGAAAAAAGCGGAAAAAAAGCGGAAAAAACATTCATCCGGGAATGCACCACCGCTCTTTTCACTTGAGTCACGGGACCCACAATAACTGGAACAATGAAACTCACAACGAGGACGATAGTTTGACTATCGAAACGACTGATCAGTGGTCAATTGGCACTGTACTCGTCCTTTTACAAAACTGCACGTATTTTCGAACTCCGTGCTTAACAAAAATATGGAAATCTACAAGATTTCCTTCACTTCCAGACTTTTCAGACCTAACTCTGGGAAATGTAACCGTTTTAACCGATCATAACCGTTATCGATCATAACCGTGTTTCGGATAGTGTTCTTCCAGAGGGCAATAGGAGGACAATGGAAAGCTGGCCGTTGGCCATGTTGATTCTGGAAGGACACGCGTGGAACGACCGATTCCTTTCATATGAAATGTATTTGTACAAAAGCGCAAAGAGAAAACAATGCCACCACCCCCTTCCGTGCATGTACTGTACTGTCTCGATCATTTGGTGCTGCGTTTTAGATCCACCGTATTTCTTCCATCTACAAGTAATATTTGTTCATGAAGGAACGGTAATTGTCGCTCATTGTTTGCCACCGAACGATGACGAGCGCTTTCGGTGGTCGGCACTGATTGCGGATTGAAACGATGACGTCATTCCGTATGTTGGCATGTTTCTGTGGGGATCCATGGGTTCCATTACTGCAAGCGGTCGAGGCATTGTCCTCGTATCTATTTTGGGCATAATTTTACGACCAGAAATGTTCAGTGATAACTCAAATCAAACATTGAAAACAATTCCGTTCGAAAACTAATCAAGAAAATTAAAGTCCAAGGAGTATCACGTTAAAGTCCTTCAGAAATGCATACTCGGGGGGGGGGGGTCATGTCGTTGCGCTGAAATATCAGACCCGAGGCTGAGGGATCGTTTGCCCTCCAGCAGGGTAAGGCGCCTGTTGGCCCGCTGCTTCATATTGCGGTGGCGGTCCTTGGAAGTACTGCGGCTGTCCGAACGCCTGGTTGACGTTTCCCGAAATGACGGCTGGTCCGACGTGAGGGTACACAGTGTGTTGGTGGAGGACGCGGCCTCGACGACTGCGGCGGGCAATCATCGTACCGATAGCGATGATGCATGCAAAGGCAAAGAGACTCCCGATCGCGATTCCCGCGATTGCACCATAATCTAGAAGAAAACGATATGAACCTTACTTCTAACATGCTTCTAACAAGGAAATGACACAACTCTGGACGGCGAATTTCTTTTTAACTGTTTGCTGTGACCGATGCACTCTTGCCTGGTCTCTTCGATTCCGTCGAGAAAATCGGCACAAAACCAGAACTTCTATTTTAAATTAAATAAAAACTGACCAGTGGCAGTATATATAGAGGGCGCTGTCTATGTTACTGAAACATGTACTAATTGATTATTTGATTTTGAACGAACTGATTGACTGAATAATCGCAGACACATTTTATTAATTGATTAATTCTCAGAGACGGTAACATAGACAGCGCCCCCTATATATCACCACTAGTCAGTTTTTATTTATTTAAAATAGTAATTTTGGTTTGTGCCGATTTTCTCGATGGAATCGAAGAGATTAGGCAATAGTGCAGCGGTAACAGCAAACAGATATAAAGAAATTCGCCGTCCAGAGTTATCAGGGTAAGGGTAAGGGTAAGGGTAAGGGTTGTGCCGGGATGTTGGCACAAGTCTCACTAAATATTTATACATAATAATAATAATAAGTATAATCAAATTCCGCTTATTTGCAGCGTTTATTTCGCTATTTCAAACTCGCTAATCTCCCTAGTTTTGCACGCCCTTGTAACGGTGAGACGAGGACACGCCCCCTGGCTTACCTGAGGCTGTGTCTCCTTCGTTAATCTCAATGACATGGACCACTCACAAGACAGATGCACACAATTAGCGAGCAGAATAAGCGAGAAAAGGAGCTCCTTGGCGGCTTTTCTCGCTTATCTTCAAAACCAAGGAGATCAGCGAGTTTGAAATAGCAAAATAAACGCTGCAAATAAGCGAACTTTGAATATTCTCAAGATATGATTTAGAATTGCGTCCACTTTTAAAGCCTTTTTATCTTTTAGTAATATATTAAATATTTAGACTCTTTTGATGAAAAAAAGCGAGAGGAGCTATTTTTGGCTTCACTTATTGAAGATTGGGAATCGCCATTTGTTTCGCTAGCGAGTGTTGTCTGAAAACGGCCTCTAAAGTAAGTGTAAGATCATCTTCAGACAACGAGTCAACTTACCTAAACCGCAATTGCCAATGGCAGTAGCTTCGTTTGTTATCTCTGTCGTGGGCGTATATGAATACGGACAATTGACGCGATTACCGCTGTCGCAGATGATGTCCTCCTGGACGTATCCCGACAGTGCGGAACAGTAAGAACCGACAAACGTTGTTGCGTATTCTATAAATTCACACCAAGCAGATAAAATTATTTTTCGACAAGAGAAAAAATACTGTTGCTACACTGCATAGAGAGATGCCTGTTCGCGACAAGTTGGGACTGCTTCAGTTCTCTCAAAGAACGCCGCACAGTTGAGGGGAGCGGCGTTCGGTTAAACAAAACCCGGTCGGAAAGATAAAATCCACGTTTTTTTTTTTCCGATTAGTGATTATACTTTGTCATTTTTGTGCGGAGATCTCGCGCCCCGAGCGATTGAAAATAAAAACGAATCAAGAAATCAACGGCTTCACTTCTGCTTGAGATTAAAAAGTAGGCCTAATCAGCAATCAACAGGTTGGAGTCTTGTGGTTTTATATTTGAAGCAGTAAAAATTGGGTTGCTTTTTACGAGTGTTCTGTTTAACTTCCCTCACAAGGGCTCGGTGCGCGCTTCGCCGCCAGAGTGAGCAAGTCTTAGAATATCAATCGATAGCTGTAACTTTAATTTACCTATTCATACCAAAAACTAATCCGGAGCTTGCAAAACAAGATCACGATTTGCATCATCCATACGCCCCTCCCCTTTCAACAACTGAACAACTAATAATTCAAACCATGCAATTGATTGCTCGATTGTTTTAAAATTAAGAAATGGTTAAGCAAAGCAAAACAGAACAATCGACCAATCAATGGCACGGTTTGCATTATTACTTGTTCAGTTGTTGTTGAAGGAGAAGGGGCGTATGGATGATGCAAATTGTGATCTTGTTTCGCAAGCTCCGGATTAGCTTTTGGTATCAATAAGTAGGTTAAAGTCACAGCTATCGATTGATATTGTAAGACTTGCACATTCTGGCGGCGAAGCGCGCACTAACCCCTTGTAAGGGTGCGGCATTCGTACCGTTGAGGACGTTGTAGTCGAGAGTGATGGGATTGCCGGAGTAGAAGGAGTTGCGCGTCGTCGTGATCTCCAGCGTCACAATGGGCGAGTAGGTGTACTGCGAGAGGAACTGCGCCACCGATGTCGGGTAAGTATTGCCCGGCTGGTAGCCTCCGTAGAGGTTCTTCGAGGTCGTCACGACGTACGGGTAGTAAGTGGAGCGTTCTATGATTTTGGCCGAATCAGAATACCCCAAGGCGAGCGTCCTGGAAGACAGGATACGAAAAACAGGGAAACACTTTCAAATCGGATTTGACATCGAATTGTGTCATTAAAAGTTTGTTCTCTTCTGAGAATTCGAAATGTGTTTATTTTTTTATGATATACCGTGTTTTGTCTTAGAGATCGAATTTATACAAATATATTATTACATTTTTTCTTAAATTTCTGCACGCTTTTCCAACTTCCGCATAATTCAGGCCGATCAGAATTCAAATAATTATTGTTAAAGTAGCGAGAATATATTTTCGCAGTGGATGTGTTTAAATTTCCCTAAAAAAAATTCAGGCAATGAGAATTTTATTTTGGATGCCAGGGGGCGGAGCTATGGGCTAGTTTCATTCTAGGCTTCCGAGCGGCACTGCAGCAATGACCTATAGCTCCGCCCCCTGACATCCAAATGAGATTCCGCTGATGTCGATCGATTTCAAATCAAATTTGGAGTGGAAGGATGTCAAAAATCTTGAAATCACACGTTTTCCCGAAAAAAACGATGTTTTTCATGCTGATGAATCAATGAATCAAGCCCCGGGCTATAACACAAAGTGGTGCGGGAATTCAGGCCAGTTAGAATTTGGAATTTCCTGTTCGGTTTTTAGTCCGATCTCCAATTCGGTTTTTAGTCCGATCTCCAATTCGGTTTTTAGTCCAATCTCCAATTCGACTTACTTGATGTTGAAGTAGATTGCATAATCCCCGATGCCGGTGCAGTAGCTTCCGTCTACCTTAAAGGTCACGGTGCAGTTTGTCGAGGAAGAGTATGCGTTGGGGTAAGAGCTAAACTTGAAGGTCCCAGCACGGGTGTATGACGAGGATCCGCATGACAAAGTGTAGCTTTGGCCGCAGGTGATGTAGGCTAAACAGCGTGTCTTTAAGTAGCTTCTTCAATCAAGAACCATTTGGCCACTGATCTTATTTAAGATCCTGTACTCACTCGTAGTATACGAATAGGCGTATGCATCCAATCCGCTCAGGCAGACAAGAAGTGGAACGAGAAGTGGAACGAGAATAGCGAAAACACTTCCCCTCAGCATCGTGCGATTTCGGTTGAAAAATCTCGGGGAGAATATCTGTAGACGTAACGGAATTGGTGAATAAATGTTTTACGAGGAGTTCTGCCTATTGTCGGAGTGGTCAAAACTAACCCTTCCTCTCCAGTGGAACTCAGCGTATAAACTGAAATTTTTTTTTTAAATTAATCATCCGAAATTCGTTTACGAATTGAGTAGCGTAAACGAAATATTTCTTGGGGGTTAAGGGGGCGGAGCTATGGGTCGATTCTCAAAGGCTACGCTCACAATCCCAGTCCTTTTTTGCAAAGTGACATAGCTCCGCCCCCTGATCTCCGAAAGATATTTTGCGGAGGCCAAACGATTCCAAATTGAATTTTGGATTTGGACGTTCGTTAAGAAAAGATTATTTGGAGGCATCGAAAATCAATTGCTATGGACCCAGGCTAGAAAACAGGACACATTAGGAATAGTCCGGACTCCACGTACCTCTTTCGATGGAGTGCCGCAAGCCTGAGAATAAAAGTGACTATGACTAAAGTAATTTCTACAATTAATTCGGTCGATGTGTGAGTGCATGAGTAAAACCGAAAATCACCCATTTCTGCCTTATCCATTCCCGATAAGAGTTGTGTTCGCAAGGCTTAAACAATCAAGTCTAATCATTTATGCCACGATCTCAATAAATGAAATATGTGCTGATTTGACGACCCTTATACTGTTAGACTCAGCAGTAATTATAATGTGGGGGGGGGGACAGCGACGTTACGGCAACATCATGTTCAGATGTCATTATGCCCATCTCAGATGTTTGAACGATGCCACGAGACAAGATATGTTTTTAAGCTGCATCTTATTTTAAGGCGCGTTTTTGAGGACGTCCCTCCCCGCAATTACAGTTATTTAGGATTGTATAATATCCAATTAGAAACGGTGCTTCGTAAACATGCTCAGTATATGAATAAGTTGGCTGGAGTTACAACTGGCACTGAACGAGAGAAAGCCAGCAGGAAAGTTGCAGATGCTCATTTAAGTGGAAACCTGTCTAAGAAGGCTAAAAATGGGAAATAATGTATCATTACAGAATTGTATGCTTCTTAAAGCGCATCTGCAAGAAACTGACATGCTTTTGCTAAAATTCAGGCTTTCCCTT
>LRSR01005150.1:0-25000 GCA_001579985.1 Hypsibius dujardini | reverse complement strand
AACAAACACCATTTTCTCACCTTGAAGCCAACGACGAAAGCATCCGGAGCCCAGAAGGCCTTGACACACTCGAGGAGTTTCGGAACTGGTTCCAGGTGAAGATCCAATGCTCCGTTTGCCGACTGAATTTTATGTTCCGCCTGAAACGTCCAGGATAAACGTCTTCATTCTGAGCATGCTAATTTCTGTGTTGTTTACGTAGGCATATAGTTAACTCTTATGTTCACACACGAACCAGCCGATCCGCAGGGATGTAGAAATCCGAGACCGCTGCGGCCAGGCAGATGATGCTGCGCTGCCGGAACGTGGATTGAAAGATTTCCGCGACCCGTCGCAGGTAGAAAGCGTACTCCGCCAAAGTATCATATTCCACCGCGAAGATCTGCTCTCGATAGCGGCGTAAGTTTTCCATTGCTGTTCTGTTCTGCGATGCAATACAGCAAAACATCGTTCGTCTTAGTACAAGCACCTAAAACTTATGCAGACGCGTTCACGAAAAAAGTGCAAAGCCCCATGCTTGATATACCTTTCTCATTTAAATGTGTATTATTAAATATTATACGGTATTTATTAGCATGTCCAGCGCGTTTATTTATGTTAAAGATGTGGAATAGATAAACATTAAATTAAATTTTGTTGTTTTTATAAGGATCAATTTTACATTTAAATATTCATAATTACCAAAATATTTTAAAATTAAAATCATATTTAACTGCACATTTACATACATTTTAGCACATGTCTAAACATTTTAGTTACATGATAATCCATTTACAATGTCATAATATTAGTCGATTAATATATAAAACTATTTTGGCCTATTCTGTTGTATTTGATTAGAATTAAAATTATAGCCACTAAAAATGTGGCATTTAAAAAACATTAAAAACATGTCCAAATTTTCATATGAAAGGGCACTACAAAAAAAGAATTGTAAAACACAATACTCCATATTCAATCGACCAATCCATCGAGCGCCCCAAGGAAAGGATGGTAGGATGGAACTTTTGGCGGAACAGTTCAATCAAACAATCAATGAGGCGCTCCATGAAGGAATGGTAGAATATTAGGCGGGACAATTCAATCAATCAATCACGTCCGCACTTGAAGGACATACACCGATCGTCCATCCGTCCTCTTCCGCCGGGTCTTCCAGATTAATCTGCCAAGTCCAGGGCTTTTTGGAGTCACGACTGTGAAGGAAGACGACCGGATGACCGGCCTGGAGGAAGTGTTCGGTCATCCGAGCGCCACGCAACCCGGTGCTGAAGTTGTGGATGAAACGAACGGCGTTCCGTTCTAGCGGTACGCGTGTTCCTCCACTCTAAATACAAGAAAGCAATTACAATTAGACATACAGATATATATTTATATATTTCGTAATATTTCTTTGATTTCTTTGATATATATTTAATATATCTAAAGTCAATGTAAAATAAATGGGCAATTCTGGCCGGCTTAAAAAGTTTGTCTTTTATTACACGCACCGTCACCAATATGCCGTGCCGCATGGTTGACGTGGTAGTTGAGTTGCTGTTTTTACGACAGAAGTCAACGATCGGTTGCAGTGTAGCCGTCAAACGGTCCCTACATTCCCGGCACATGAGTTCCCATTCGGAATCCATGAGGACAGACACGGCAAGGGGCGATGATGTAACTAGAAAAAGGGAGGAAAGAAAATAACAAGACAGAAAAAGTCGGGAATCGAGGATAGTGTGTCTAGACAGCATATGTAATAGTTGCTGTTTACCTACCGTAAAGACACACACCCACCACACGTACTGATAACACTTTCCGCCGGAATTACATTTCACTGTAGTCGCACCACACTGCATACAACAATTAACAGTGCTACGGATTAGGAGTGTCAGTTACTTTATTCACAAATAGCATCACAGACCTGATATCACAGACTAATTTTAGGACAAGTAGGCAGACGGATAATTGGTCACACATGCAGGCAGTCAGGCACACACACTAGTAAAGAAAAAAACCGACAGCCAGCAGACAGATATATCGGTAAAAAGAAAAACAAACCGACAGACAGACAGACAGACAGACGTGCTTAGCCAACTTTCAGAATTTCGACTTTAAGCAATCCGTGGACCAATTCGCAGTTACATTTCTGTTTCCGCGACATCACAAACAGACTACAATGAATGAAGGTTCCCACAAATTGTTCCCCCCCCCCCAAATAGGCAACACAATCGTCCATTAGTATTAACAATTTAATGGCATTAGAGTGGGGCGAACTGTGCATCCAACAAACAAGAACAACAAACAAGTCCTCTGGAACGAGGAACCAAACTGGCTACAAATCTGATAGGCACCACGTAACAAATTAACGTAAAAACAAGATCGCAGTAAGAGAATACAAAGGATAAAACAACGGCGTGCCTTTGCTGTGGGGGTTTCACCGGCCAAAGAGCAATTGCCATGAGTAGACCCACCAGTCCACAAACGAGTGGCCGCAGCTGACCCAGAACGCGTCATAAGGCTTTTTCCTATGAGCATAGTCCCGGGTGTAGCGCGTACCGCCCGCTCCGTAACTCCGTGCCCTGTGGACAGGCATGCCGTCTTGCAATAAAAAATTCGACACGAAGGACGGGATAAACTGGGTCACTGATTCGGGCAGGTATGGCATGATATAAGGAGCGAAAAAAATAAACGCCAAGGCTGCTACTATTCCGAGTAAAACACCGGCTCCGAATGGCAATTGATTGCCCAGGAGCCTGCAATCACAGACACAATATTTATATCAAAACCATCAGTCTCTACCTATTGTCTTTTTGTCCATTTGTCTGAATGCCTGCTTGTCTGTTTATCTGCCTGCCTACCTGCATGCATGCTTGCCTGCGTGACTGTTTGACTGCCTGCTTGCCCTTCTGCTTACATATCTACACATGTAACAGTGTGTTTGAGGGCCTGCTTGTCTGAATTTCGACCAACCTCTGATACACGGAACTAAGTGATGGCTTGGACGAAGATCCCATGGAACTTTTTCTCCTCCTCCTATAGCGATCTCCACCCTCGTCCATGTAATTATCCCCACTGGATGTCCGTGTACTCTGGTAATCCCCCGAGCCCCGCCTCCTCAAGGAAGACCCATCATCAGCCGACTCATACGACGTCGAATCAGAATCGCCCGCGGATGTGGTGTTAGTGTCTGTGATCCGCGACTTCCCCCGGACAGGTGTCAATCGAGTTCTGGACGACGATGAGGACGAACCGGTCGTTCGTGTTCTGTCTGTGGCGGACGAACGACTCGCACTCCCGCTGCCGGACGCTGAGGTCCGACTGGAACTGCCCGTTCGACTACTGGTCCTCGAAGTCGGCCGACTGGACGGTGTGGGGAAGCCCGCTGACTCCGTAGACGGGGTGTTCCGTGTGGTTGTTCTCCGAGTCGAACTCATAACGTTCTTCAACTGCTCTTTGGCGAAATCGAACTATACAGACAAAAATTCTTTTGGGGCCGTCCAAAACAAATACACTTATCATATTCATACGCAAATCTCGGTAAAATAGATTTGACGTTCTTTTGCCCCTTTAGAAAGCAAAACTGTCGCAAACAGAAACTCACTTGCAATGCAAGGTACTGCTCAATCTGGTCAAGGTTACACTGGAAGGCGCGTTCAATGACTTCTGGCGTGGCACCATCGACCTCTATCTTGTCCCAGAGGTACTCGGCCAGAAACTTGACGCGGTCATCGATGTCGCGGAGGAGCCGGTCGCAACAGTTGCCGAGCAGATATTCAAACTCCTTCCAGTTCCTACAGGTGCCATTTCAGGGGAATTTAGTCATACCGGTACAGGGTAGGACAGACAGACTGTCAGAGTGACCGGCAAAGGCCACACAGTCACTTCTACACCTAGACAGACAATACGAACAGGCAGACAGGTAGACAGGCAAGCAGGCAAGCAGGCAGGCAGGCAGACAGGCAGACAGACGGGAAGACAGACAGACCAATTAATCTTTTTCAGATAGACCGTCAAACAGACGGATCAATATTCAGACAGACACAGGTATACGTATATGCACAGTCGGGCAGTCAAGTAGATATGCAGTCAAAGACAGAACGGTCTGCCTATGGGCAGTAAGGAACATTTTTAAGCAGTTTACAATTTTACTTGGGGTGGTCTTTGGGGTTGTTGAACTCCTTGGCACGGGATAGGTTAAAGTCACGAAGGAAATAGCCGCTGGCTTGGGTGTAGATCTTAGGTACAGGGGTGGTGTCGCCGTGTCCCTGTCTGGTTGGTGCGGTGGGCATAGCTTCCGGTGGTCATTTAGGTGATACCCGCGATCAACCGCATGGGATCAACAACAAACAGCAAGCTGCAATTCCTTCTTTCCACACTCCAGCAACAAGACAGAAGGGTTGTCGACGTGTATTGCGGCGTGATACGAGTCAATACCTAACGCGACACACGTGACGATTGTGAGATGAGATGTCACTTTCGCTGCTGTTGCTGAGGAAATTTGGGGTCAGGTAGCGAAGAAAAATTCCCAATAAGAGCAACTACAGTAGCTTTCGCGCCCGAGAGTTTTATACACGGGAACAGATTGTGTCTGTCTGTCTATCTTCCTGCCGGAATGCATGCCTACCTGTTTGTTTATCTGTCTCTCTGCCTGCCTGCCTCTGCCTCTTTGTCCCTCTGTACAGATAAGTCATTTATATTATTTGCTTCACGATTTTGAAGTCTTGAGCGGAAATGAGGAAATGCCGTAAATTTATTTCCTGCACCACTTCCAACATAGTCACGTTTATATAGGGAGTTGCTGGACAGGACCAGCAAAGCTTAGCATAGGCGGCAGAGATGACAATTTATACAGAACGTGCAAGTGACATGGCAACAAAATTCCTAAATTATTGTCGTCACGCTTGAATAGAACGCGAAGAAGTCCAGTCATTCAAGGAAGAAGGTCCAACTGTCACTCGCGGCTCATCCCGAGAAGTTAATCAGACTCGTCGTCCTCCTTGATGAGAGCGATACGCTTCTTCGTGGCGCCCTCGTCCGTCTTCTTCTTCTTCACCGCAAAGTCATCCTCCTCATCGGAGTCGTCCAGATCCTTGGCGGACTCGAGCTTCTTCTTGCGACCCTCAGCTTCGGAGTCGTCGTCGTCCGAGTAAACTGGTCGCGTGTAATCGCCGCGTTTGTAGGCGTTCTTGATGGCGGCAATGGACGTTTCATCCTCATCCTCATTGCCCTCCAGGAATCCACTGGTTACGCCACGGCTAAAAAAAATTCAAGGTAGTGAATGCGATCTGCCAGTCTGTCTACTCGTCTACCCCTCTGACTGTCTATGTATCCCTCTATTTGTCTGTTTGTCTGTCTGTCTGTCTGTCTGTCTGTCTTGTCTGTCTGTCTGTCTGCATATCTATGCTTGTCAGACTGACTCACTGTCTGCCTGCCCACCTGTCCGTCTGTGTGTCTATCTGCCTTTCAATCAATCTGTCTAACTTACTTGTGATGTCGTTCCTTAATACGACGCTGAGCAGTCTCCTTCTTTATCGTCGCCTTCAGCTTATCTTCCTCCTGCTTCATCTGCTTTTGCCGTTTTTTCTCGGGATCCTCCGCTACTACTTCGTTCATGTAGTTGGTGCGGCGGGACTTCTCGTCGGTTTTTATGCCACTTACGGCTGCCGGTCCCGACGCTGTCAGCCGACCCTTGCGTGCGAGGGGATTCGCAACGGCCGGTCGAATGGTCATCTTCTCTTTGAACACCACGCCGCCTTGCAAGCCGGTACCCTGGCGCAGGAACAGCTGATGGTGCTCGCCTTTCAGGGGAATGAAGGAGATGTCGTAGTACTCATTGCCAATCACAATGGAAGAGCTAGGCAGAACGGAAGAAATGAAGTCCCGTAAAAGAGGTGTCAATACGAATATTTGTACGAGGGTTCTTTAATAAGTAATGTCACTTTTTCCTCAGAGCCTGTCATGCATTGAAAGCAATTAGGCCCTGTTTATAGTAACTCAACCTTAGTTAAATTAGGGGAAAATAGTGAATTAAGTAAGTCAGCTCGGTAAAGAATGAATAAATCGGCTCGGGGAAGACACACAGCGGATGCCCTCTCAACAACATTCTGTCCGTAATCTTATTCTCCTCCCAATTTCCAAGTCAGCAGCCGCCCCTCTACATTTTTATATTAGCAGAATGTTTTTATCTCCTCTCATCTTGTTTACAAAAACCAAGTGACATTACTTATTTAGGAGCCCTCGTATAATAAAGTCAGACAGATACCTGATGCATAAAGAGACAGTCAAGAATCCGAACATACAGGCTAGCAGCCATGAACCCAAATAACCATCCAGACAGTTAAGTAAGCAGACGTGTGGTAAATCACATGAACACACTAGTAGCCAGGCAGATAAACAGACAGACAAACATGCATGCAAACAGACAGTAACGTAGGCAGTCACACTGTGAATTCTATACACGACAAGTAAGCAGCACGTCGGGAACATGAGCAAAAGTGTCAGCCAAAGCCACACAGAGAGATCGACAGCCAGAAAATTGGCCGACAAATAGATTAACGTGGAAGACGCCAAACAGGAAAGAGACATGTAGACAAGTAGGCATGTCGACAAAAACCCCATATATGCATGCAAAGAGACATAACACCGACAGACAATGAGACAAAGCGACGGACGACAGACAGACAGACGGACACGAAGAGACACGGAAAGACTAACAGACAGACAGTCCGACTGACCAACAGTCAAGCAGAAAGTTGTCCAAACGATAAATCGGGAATTAAACACCCAGACCGATCAGCAGTCCGATCAACAGAAATTAACAGACATTAAGCAGACAGACACACATGCCTACAGGCAGTCAGGCTCGTAACATTACCGTCAGACAGGTATACTTCAGACATACTGTACCTGCCATCCGACCATTTGACCAATTTGGTATTGGATTCCGGTACCCGTACCCCGTCCTCCGTAGTGTTCCACCGCCAGCGCATCGTATTTTTGACCGCTTGATGGATGGCCTGCTGTGTCTCCATCGGGGGGTCTTCCTCAAAATCCTCGAAATCATCCTCATACTCATCGGCCACAAAGTTCTCCGTCTGAGCACGGAGAAAGTCCTGCTGCTTCCAGTAGAAGAATCGGCCGTCAAAATTCGGTTCCAGCCGACGCATCGCCGCTTCAATACGAATCTCTTCGTCGTCCTCGACATCGGCGTCCGGTTTGGGTGCGCCCTCTTGGGAGGAAATTTGCGGCTCCTAAAATTACAGAACGACACTGCAAAAATTACAAAAATCACATCTTGCATTTGCAAGAAGAATGCATAATGAGACAAAAAAAACCGAATGACTCAATCAATCAATCAAAACAATGAAAACCATAAATAATACCCTCAATTCATCAATCAACCGCACAAATCTTGTATGAGCTGAGCAACTAAAACACGTACGCCAATCAATCAATCTAGCGACCACCTCAATGTATCAACGTCCCAAACTACTCCACAGCTTTTACGACTAGCTTACACTGGCCCCGTCCTCCAACTTTGGATTCGCTCGTTCTGAATCCTCCTCTGGATCGTCTTCCTCCACATCGGAGGGCACTCGCGTGAAGCCGGAAGTGTGTTGCGCTGGCTGTTGGGAAGAATCTCCCTCGCCGTCGCCGTCGCTCTCCTCCGCCACGACGGGTGTGTCTCCTCCCGCTTCCGATCCGCTTTTGGGCGTGGGCGTGGACATTTCCTTCGGCACCGGGGAGATGCGCAATCCATTAGAGGGGGCCTCCACGTCCGAGTCACTGCTATCGTCGGAGCCGAAAATATCCTGGGAGCTGGCAGCCATTTTTAATCAGACTTCCACGTGAACAATTTCCCACCTTTCACGGCTAATAGTAATTCCGATAAATGCGCGAAATGGAATGTGCTTATATTTTTGAAGAATTCTGAATAAAGCAGCGCCTTAGAATTTGTGAAAACCGGAATTCAATAATTTTTAATGTTTATCCGAAAACAGTATCACTTGGTAGGATTTAAATAATTCGAAAGTCTCCCCTACAGTACTTGCACCTTCCCCGTAGGTGCTTCACACACTGGTCAAAGCACGTGTTCAAGTTGAAGCCCGTCTTATTGGGGCGAGGGGGGATACTCACATACAGCTGGACCCCCCAGTTAAAAAATAATTTCCTACAGGGTCAGTTTAAAATTGCAATCGTTGATTCAATTTAAATTTTTTTCGGGGACTGAATTTTGCAGGCGATCTTTTATCCGTGTGATTTAGCATGGCTCTTCGCGCCAGCACCCTGAAGATCCGCCCCCTAATGACAACTGCGTAGGTTTTTAATTTAATTGCGTCTTATTTCCTCACGTGGTCATAATAGTGGGATGATCAAGTTAGAGGCGCTCTGCGACCGGGTCTGTTAGCCGTAGTGCGCAACGCGGTTGTTGCCTCTAACTTGGTCAGTCCAGCATTATGGCCACACGCGGATTGCCTTTTTCATTCCTAATTTGCATTCCCTGGGAATTTTATGTGGGCTCTTTTTTTCAGTGTTCGAACAATGAACACCGGCGATTGGGGAAGTGGAAGTGGGAAGGTCTGTAAATGATTTATTTGAGGGGAATCCTTTTAGCGTGCAGTATTTGTTCATGTGTTGTTGTGCCCTGTTTTTAGGGCGGAGGCAGTGGCGGCTCGATTCGGGATGCCGGCGGCGCGTTCGGCAAGATCGAGGCGGCCCGGGAGGAGGAGTACTTCCGCAAATTGGTACCATAAAGGGGGGAGATTCTTAGCTGAGTCTGAGATTGATCATCCCGCCTTGCAACTGAATCGCCATGTGTTCGTGTGGTTGATTGATGGATGGATTGACAGTTCATGTACTGTCTGACTTGCAGTGATTAATTTATTGATTGATTGGTGTATAGTTGTGCTGAAATAGATGCAGCAGCGCTTGTTTTTTGTACCGCGTTCCCTGATGGCCGTACGTTCGATCCTTGGATGAATGAATTTATTTATTTGTTTTACCAGCATTTATTTGACGAAATAATTCAGCGTTCATGCATGCAGATTCATTTTACCAGTGTTTACTTTTTAACGAATATGTAACATGCTTGAACTAAATAATAATATGAAATTATTTAAATTGGCTGCTTAGCCCGTTATTTATAATAATTATTTTATTCAAAGAAAAAGCCTCACATTTGTTTCTTGTGATTTTAAATAAAATTTATACGAATATCGAAAGTAAGTTTTGGGACGATTAAACGATTAAAATCGCTGTAATTTCAAATAGTATTTTTAATGTTTGCAGTTTTGCATGAAACAGAAAATATATTTTATTTAAAAAACAAAAAGTATGTTTTATTTAAAACTGAAAGCCTTTATGGCTACTATTTAGAACAATTGTTTAAAGACACTTCTAAAAAGACTTAGAAATTCAACGTTGCCTCATGAGACCGATTGATTGCACCCTTGAGAGTGTATAAATTTCATTTTTGTCGTATGTGCTTTCAGTCGAAGGTGCAGCTGGACGATTTCAAGAAACACTTCGACACTGAGATCAAGTTCCATGAGGAGCAGATCAAGATCCATCAGGATGCTATTGCGCGCAACAAAGCTGTCCTGCAGGGTGCCCAGGCTCAGAGTGGAAAGAAATAAGCCCAATGAAATGTGTCCGTGACTAGGGGTGAATTTGAATGCTTGTAACCCTACAGAATTGTTTTTGGAAATAAGCTGTGTGAATGTGAGTGTGATGAGGAATGGGTGACCGGAAATCGCCGTGTGTTTTCTGGCTTTGCCTCATACAGTAGAATATGGTGAATGATCGCTTTTCGCATATATGATATGGTGTAAAAATTCGGGAAAAAATTCGGCGTACAAGTCCGGCCAAAAATGGACAAAGCCGTTAGCCAGTCAAAAAACGACATATGCATCGAAAAGAGTGAAAAGACAGAAGTGATCAGTCCACTGGAATTGCACTTGACATGGAGCAGGAATGGAATTCCACTGTCAGCATTCCTACTAATAGAATTCCACAGTAGGTGGAATTGGAATTGTACTGAGAAATGTCGCAATCAATCAAAAAGTAATATTTCGTGATTTTGTTTCCTTTTCGGTAAGAAATTTTTACTAAACCTTATACGTGTTAATTTCATTCGGAGTTAGCCAGAATTCTATCGTATCGCACCGCGCCGGCAGAGCAATGCTACTCCGATTCTATCTGGACGAGAAAAACAACCGGGTCTACACAATGAAGGTTCTACCACAATTTAATTCGCTCATGCACACACACTCATACTTTTCCTGTGGAAGATTGAGCAAAATTGATGTATCAAAAAATGTATTCCAGGTCCTGGACCCGAGCGGTAATCCTACATTGACGGCGCATCCAGGTAAAGGGATGCCGATTATTCAATCGAACTCTGCATCGCTTGATTGAATTGATTGTTGTGTTTATCAATATCGCAAAATTCTCCAATCAATAGGTCAATCAATCGTACGTTTGTCGATTCCTTTGTATTTACCGGTTTTTCATAGCAATCAATCAATCAACGAACCACTCACAGCAGAAAATTGATCTGCATGTTTATTGATTCATTTTCTTGAACAAAGCGTCATAATTTCTTTCTCACTCACTTTTCTTCCGTAGCTAAATTCTCACCGGAAGACAAGTTTTCCAAGCAGCGTGTCACCATCAAGAAGCGATTCGGCTTGCTCCTCACTCAACAGCCAATCGTTCCCGAAGAGTAAGACCGGACTGACTTGAACTCTGATCTTTTCGGCCGTTCATGATCGTAATCGACTGAAATGGAAGAAATTCCGCTGCTTGGGATCATGGATTGACAGTGGGAAGAACCATTGTTTCGTACTTTAGCAGTCGCGACCTTTTTCCATTGAGTTCAGCTAATCAATCAATCAATTAATGCGATGTCACTGCTTTCCAATTTTCTCACCCGTAGAACCACGAGTTAATTTTATGTGGGTCCACGTTGTTTTGTAATAAACCAGTGGTAATAGAGTGTTATTTTTTTGCTTGTTGAGCTTGTCGGAACAGTCCGTGTCAGAACTGAAGGGCATTTAGTTTTAGAGCACAGATGACTGGCCAATCAACAATCAACCCACGACGTGTATTTTAGTATGAGAAGTCTGTATTTCGGCTCATCCTCCACTTAATCGATAAATCAGCTCACTCATGGGTTTCTCGTTGATGGCAGGTGCTTGATTGTTTACTTTCCAGAAGTGCTATAGAAACTAGACTATAATGCAAAAAATCAAACAATCAAGCACCTGCCATCGAAGAGAAACACTTGAGTGAGCAGATTTATCGACTGTTTGGGTGGTGAGCCGAAATATAGATTTCACCTCATACTACCTAACTTCTTTTCACCATAAAAATAAATTTGCACCCATCGATGGTCCAAAAGTCAGACACAGTCAAGAAACAGATTCGATAAAGGGCAAAGCTGACCGAGCTACAAGTCATCTACTGTATTCATACTTAACAAGCGCACGAGAAAGCCTAGACTCGGGGTCGGAATAAATTCCATTCAAATTGGGACAAATAAATTGTCGCACCATCGATGGGGTAGGTCAATCTGACAAAATTCCTACGCGATAATTTTAATTAAGGTAAATCGCGCTCCACCAGCTGAGCCGGCGCACCGGTCGGAGAAACGGTTCGCGCAGAATCACCACTCCCGCCCTTGGGGTTTGAATCCGCCGCTGCAGCTGCCGAATGGGTGCGCTCCTTCGGGACCATGATGGCGTCCACTAGCATTTTCTAATAAGTTGAGAAACATTTCAAGAACAGGATGACGGTATCGATTTCTGTCAGCCTTTCTGTTTAACACACAGACAAACAGACAGACAGACAGACAGACAGACAGACAGACAGACAGGCAGGCAGGCAGACAGGCAGACAGACAGACAGACAGACAGGCAGGCAGACATAAATAGACAAATATATAGGCACCCAGGCAAGCAGGTAAGGCAGCTAGGCAGCGAGAAAAATAAAGATCCCGACAGACAGGCAGACGTCTAAATTTTCATTTGCTCGTTATCCTAGCAATCGAGGAACACATTTACATGAAATGTGCAATACTCGTACCTCCCGGCGAGCAATCATCGGGCCCCAGTCATAATCTTTCATCTTTTCGATGGAACGGGATAAAATTTCCACCACCAGTGTGGCAAACTCCTTGAAACGCTGCACGACCAAATCGGCCGTGACATGCTCGCCGTCCTTCCAGCAATCGGTGTCGGTGACCAAACCTGAAATCAATGCGATTTGTTATTTTACGCATCCTTCTCCAAATTGGAGAGCTAAGGTATCAAATCCCGATACGATATATCGATACTACTAAGTACTAACCGATGGCAGCGTAGGCCAGTCCCAATTCATTCGCCAAGACGACCTGGAATAAACCCAGTGACTGTGACTTAGGGGTGGTCACTGAAGAGAAACATTTAGAACGAAGAAGAATGATGACCCGACATAGTGGAATGAGCTGCGGCGTGAGCCGGATAACCAAGAAACAAGGCAAACAGGCAAACAGGACGATAAGCAAAACACAGATGAATAGAAATACAGGTAGACAGGAATCCCATATTTCACGAACCTCCGGTACAGACGTCATTCCGATGATGTCGCAGTTCCAAGAGCGGAACAAGAGACTCTCGGCCTTGGTAGAATAGCGTGGTCCCTCAATAACCGTGATGGTCCCTGTTGGGTGGTATTTCACCTTCAACTCGTCAGCGACGCCAATCAGAATCTGTAAGGATTCACACTTCCAGTAGACATACTACGTTGTCGTATTATCTACGCCTATCCGTTCTTTCCACTTTTATGCAATCTCGCGTAAAATAATATTCCGATTTTAAAATAAAATCTGAATTTCAAAACCTGAATAAAGTAATTACCTGACGAGTCTCTTGGTCGAACGGATAGGCCATCGGAATGTGGCAGATGCCCGGCGGACTCTTCACGGTCCCGTCATAGAAGGTCTGTTCTCGCTTAGTGGTCCTGATTAGTAAAACAAAAAAAGGATAAGGAACAGTACATACAATACGTATTGAAACACAACCAGAGACCGTGCAAGATCGAAGATCGGTGTGGATGTCAGATTAGATAAACATACAGACAGGCAGAGAGACGGACAGACACGCAGGCAGAAAGACAGACAACCAGCCAGGCAGATAGCCAGGCAGATAGACAGGCAGATAGACAGACAGATAGACAGACAGACAGAAAGACAGACAGACAGACAGACAGACAAACGGACAAACAGAAAGATAGACCGGCAGACAGAAAAAAACATCGTGAAAGAGAGATGATAGAAGTACCTGTCAACAAACTGGTCCATTATAACAATGTCACCCGGTGCGATGTGTTCCTGCAGCGAGCCGACCGCGTTGGTCACCACAACGTGCGTGCATCCTTCCTCCTTCAATGCCCACAAGTTGGCGCGGTAGTTGACCTGACTCGGGTGAATCGTGTGATTACGACCGTGCCTGTAAAAGGCAAACATTAGCAAGATGCAACACAATTTCGTCAGCTTTGCCCATTGATTGATGAACTAATAATGATATTTTCATTTAACTTAATCAATCAAGCGACCGAATCAATGGTCTTGCAAAAATTGAATTATGGAACAGACCTGGCCAAGAGGACAACGTCCACGCCATGGATTTGCCCTGCGATGAGACGATCCGACGGCTACAAAGAGGTCGTGCCCGTAAAATAACGTGAGGCAGGAAAAAACAGGAAAGGCCAGCAAACAGGGGAATGATTAAAAATGTAAAAGCTCAATTAAAATTCAATCATTCATGCGCATCAATCAATCAATCAACGTACCGCCCCGTAGCGTGTGTGGACTTCCTTAGCGACCGGGTTTTTCAAGATGTTCGGCTCATCCAACCCGGTGCCTCCGATAATTCCAATCTGAGGAAAGAATAAGAGGAAAAATAAAGATTAGATTAGGAAAATATATGCATTCCCGATAAATAAATAAGCATTGATACCACGACAATCACCGGTATGAATGAGATTGAGTAGAAATCAAGCGACTTTTCACAATGACTACGCGCAGTGCGCAGTACACCGTTGGTCTTAGGCCGACTAGCCCTGTTTCTATTGCGTATGCCTGAAGCGGTGTCAGCGAGTAAAATTTGCAGTGTTTTGAAAGGTACTTTCTCACCTTGATTTTGCCCATTATTTATCACGCCGAGCAGATAGAAGAGTGACAAAGGAGGATTTGTGGCTGAGGAGGGAAGCTGGATAGTGGAGAAAGTCGCTTATCGGTGCTGCGCGCCTGTACTAGATATTCGAAAGCTACGAACCTGATCAGCTGTTTTCACTATTAATCTGCGACGCTGATCTGGTCGTTAAAAAAAGCCCCCAAGGAAGCATCATTATCTGTGTGCCTGCCAGCCTGCCTGCCTGCCTGCCTGCCTGCCTGTCTGTCTGTCTGTCTGTCTGTCTGTCTGTCTGTCTGTCTGTCTGACTGCCGGCCTGACTTTCGTACTTAGATCGGTCGGTCACTCTGTTTTTTGTCCCTGCAAGTCTGACTCTGCCTTCTCTGCTTTTCCGGGTTTCCTAAGTTCGAAAACATCTCAGAAGCACATGTCCCCATGTATCGTTCCGCTCAGGACGATCGCTATAGTTACCGGAGCAGGACCACAGAATCGGATATACTACAGCAAAGCGGACAGAACACATGCACAGTCACGCCTGACAAAAGCTTTTCTGACCGACACGCCCGTGCAGCTTCGCATTTTATTGGGCGGATGCGTAGGTGCTATCGACCCAGCGGGCTTAGAATGCCTCGGTCAGAACACGCCCGAAGATCAAACCGCGGGAAAAGAACCGCCCAACGCTTTACAAAGGTTGCCATGAGATTCACAGGCATAGACCCAGCAAAAGAGCAACGTTCGCAGATATGTAAAAACCCTGAAGTATTCAGTGACTAGCTGTCCGGAAACGAAAGTCCTATCAGTATAAAAAATGGTACAGACAGAGGACGCCGAGCGGACAAACCCTGTTCACCAGGCCAACTATTGGTGAGCCGAAATCCAGCTGTCTTTATGTCTCACTATGTGACTGTGAGCTCGTCTGTCTGTTTATCTGTTTCTCTGCATGCCTGCTTAATTGACTGTGCGCCTAGTTTTCTGTCTGTCTGGCTGCTGGCCTGCATGTCTGTCTGCCTGCAAGTCTGTCTGCAAGTCTGTCTGTCTGTCTGTCTGTCGGTCTATCCTATTCTCCCTTGTTCTACTTCTCGGTGTCAGTTTTATACGTTGTAGTGTTGCTGTTTTCTAGGCGAGACCACTGTATAGACGAGAACCGTCGGGAAGCCAACTGGAAATCCGGCTACGGGAAGTTCCTCGTGGGCGAGCAGCCCAAGCACCGCGAAAGCAAGGACAAGGCGTTGAGGCTGCCCGCGCCCGGCCGCCTTTCCCTCGGCTACGATGCGGACATCGAGCTGGACCTGACAAATCGCCATATCCAGAGGCACTTCAACAATCCGCAGCTCCACTCGCACCACAAATACCCTCGCCTCGAATCGTACAAGGTCATTGTCATACTCCCGGGATTGTCATTTCTTATAATCTTATATATAATTCTCATCTTATAACTTTAAAAATCATAATTATAACTTTTAAAACAATTTCATTAAAAACAATGTTTTAATTTTTAAGAATGACTATTCATGATTTCTTATTTTATTTCATGATGCAAAAAAAAACTAAAAAACTAATTCGTAACAGAGTAAAAAACCATAAAAACCCTCTTTTCAAATAATTTAATGATTAACTATATTATTTTGACTAGACAAAGTTTAGGTATTCCGACAGGTAAACTTTCCGGAGCGCGAGTCGAAGGACGTGGTCCATGCCACGCACACTGACTGCCTGCCCAAGCTGGAGACTTGGGCACCGCCGTTGCCCCACACGACCAGCGGACAGATCGGATGGCTGGCCGCCGCACCGACCGACAGTTTTCCCGGCTGCGGGAAGCCCGTCCGACGTCGGGGAGACCTCGCCAAGAAGATTGGGTTGCCGTATGAGGCGTGGTGAAAATCTTCCCCATTCCGGGTCTATATAAACAAATATGCAGAATGCATGGGGAAAATCGCTTTATCAAACAAGCCGGCCGAGGTAGACGGCTTTCGGCCAGCTGTGGGAGAGACTTTCGTATTGTACAAAAAAGATATCACAGAAAAAGTATAAAATTTTGCCGGTCAACGAGAGCGTCTGCACCCGGCAAATGCTCTCGACGAAAGTGATCACAGTTCGTTGCACGAATAACAACTGCAAAAGGATAAAAATCGCTCATTAAAAGCGAAGAGGCTTTTGAATTCGACAAGGCGGAAAGGCCACACGGAATCGCACTTACGGAAAACAACCAGGCCACGAGACAGATGGGGACGCAAGTGCCCGGTCCACAACACAGTATCTGGAAGCAAAAGAAAAACGTATCAGCTTTAAACAAATCAGAAGAAACCTCAAATGAGAATTATGTAATCAAAATCAACTGTAGCAGTAAATGCTTGCGAGAATAAACAGATAGACAGGCCAAAAGAGAAAAGACATATAGAGACGCAAAACGAGACTCGGACAGACAGACAGACAGACAGACAGACAGACAGACAAACAGACGGACAGACGGACAGACAGACGGACAGACAGATAGACAGACAGATAAACAGACAGATAGACAAACAGATAAACAACACAGGGGCAGACAGACAGACAGACAGTCTGTTACAGATATACAGACATACAGATACATGGATAGACAAACATAAACAGAAAAACTGATAGGTCGACAGTCAGACAGACAGACAAAGAAAGAAACTGATAGATAGATATGCAGACAGACAAAGAAAGAAATAAACAGATAGACAGACAAAGAAAGAAACAGATAGATAGACAGACGGACAGGTGGAAAGCTGGTAGCCGCTAAGTTTTAATGATGAATAAAACTGACAATGCCGAATCTCGTTCACTCTTCCGGCACCAGAGAAGACATACTATATCCGGTTTCTCCCGATAGACGATCGGGAATGCGGAGACCAAAGCCTTGCCGGTGGTCAACAGGGTCGACAGCCATGACTGATGCACTTCGCGGCTCCGAGGAATTTTCACAAATTTCATCTGCATAAAATATGCAACGAAAATGTCTTAAATGCAATATTGGTAATGAAACAAAACAAAAAGCATGCAAATCTCACGTCATCCTTCATGCCATCCCACGCAGCAACAGCTCGCACCGCACTGGTAGTGTCCGTCTCCGCCAGCACAAACGTCACCGGACGGTACTGCTTCGTGTCCAGCGCCCGCAACAAACTCAGCGCTTCCGTTGTGTGTCCCCCTGAATCGATCGAGCGATTAACAGCAACGTCCATTTGCTTGTGAAACTGATTTACTGTCAAGTAGCTGCTGAGCAGAAAGATCGATCACTCAATCAAACGCAGACTTGTATAAACTTTTCTTGAACTGTCTCAATCAATCAATCAATCAATCAATCAATCAAGCAAATTGCGATTAAATCGGTCTACATTGAGCTTTCACGATGTATTCCGGTTTGCCCGTCAGTGAATCTACTAGTAATTATCCGCAATCTAGCCGGGATAGATTTTGACGAGTTTCGCTTCCACAAAGCTACGACGCACGCACCTGAGCCAAGTATGACCATCAATCTCCGAGGTCCTCTCATATTCCGTACATCCGCCTCCGGCCGGCCTCGTTGAAGTGTATAGAAATAAATCAGCCGGGCGACCAACAATAAAATCGGCAGCATGAGAAGAAGAGCGTACATGTTGAGGCGAGGCGACGAGGACAACGAGGGAAAGAGGATGAGTAAAAAATATCCGCAACGTTTCCCATTTTTTACACGAATCGATCAATCAACAGGGACAGACGTGGCAGAAATTTTGCTCTAACCGAGATATGCCATTTAACTCAGAGTGTGTACAAAGCCATGCATTTAGG
The DNA here is from genome assembly GCA_001579985.1 of Hypsibius dujardini. Lineage (NCBI taxonomy): Eukaryota > Metazoa > Tardigrada > Eutardigrada > Parachela > Hypsibiidae > Hypsibius > Hypsibius dujardini. Next base: position 7,055 of record LRSR01005150.1, on the reverse strand, counting down.
AGGTGAATAGCTTAACTCAATCAGGGTAAGGTTTTTGTTTGATGCGATACGTAGCAGAAACTTTTAACTGACTGAATTAAGTTATTTATCTCGTATTGTGAATAATTTCATACATAGACCGCGGTAAATGGCCTAACTCGGTTTATTTGAAGTTTTTGTCACCGCTGATGGTGACTTGTCCCTCATGACTGAAATAAATTCGGCACCGTGACTCGAGTCGAACTAGTGAGTGAGACAGCGATTTTTTAATTTTCTGTTTCTGCTCCCTGTTTTTTTGGATCTCTGTTTGCTGACGTTTGGAAAAATTTACCAGTTCATCCTTTATGGCTAATTAGTGTTTCTTTGTATAACAGAATCTCATTTTTTTCCCTTGAATTGAGTATCGCAAAGGGGCTATTTCCGGGGTTTGTACTATTTTACCTTCATTTCCCACTGGTGAAAATGGCTCTTTTTGGAAGAACCACTCAGCAGCGCGGTGCCTCGCGCTACCTGGTTGAATTCAAGGCCGGTCGGATGACGATGGAGGGGAAGACGGTCAAGGCGGACCCCAGGGCCGGGATAGTCTACATCATCAAGAGTGAGGAGGACAGTCTGCTGCATTTTTGCTGGAAGGAGCGCGCCGCGGCCACTGCCGAGGAAGTGCGTTTGATTGATTGTTTGAGTGGTTGATTGCAGAAGGAGGGAATGTCTTTTTAATTTACTTTGCTATTTCCTACTTTCCCAGGATTTGATCGTCTTCGCCAATGATGTGGAGCTGAAAAAGGTGCCGCAGTGTAAGGATGGCCGGGTGTTTGTGCTGAAAGTGAAAGAGACGGGACGCAAATTGTTCTACTGGATCCAGGTGTGTTTGGGTTTTGGGTTTTGGGATTGATTCAAGCGGTTGATTGAATTTGATTGGTTGACTTGATGGCTTGCTTGACTGGTTGATTGGCCTGCAAGATTGTTTGATTGATTGATTAGTAGGTACATAGACAACAAGTATTTTTGACAACTACTCGTACACGTAAATTGTAATATAATTATTATTATTATATAGTGTGTTGAGATGTTTGATTTACCGATATTTATTTGGACATGGCGCCGCTCATGAAGTGTGGATTAATTTTCAGGAACCCGACGCGGCCAAAGATGATGAAAACCTAAAGAAAGTCAGCGAGTATCTGGCCGGGAAGACTCCCCCGCGAAATGCGGCTGGTGCTGGAGCGGAGGGCGGCGGATTACCGGCGGACTTGCAAGCCATGGGAATCGGTGCGCAAAATAGTTAGCTGTCGTACATCTTCTAAAGTGTGTTAATGTATTCGCGTGAATGCTTATCTTAATTGATTTAATTTCAAAGTTTTGTGCAGTTTGGAAGGTAGAGGGATGTAAGACAGATAGACAGACAGACAGACAGACAGACAGGCATTCCGACATGCATAGACAGACAGCCAGGGTTAAACATACTTATCAACGAAAAAACAGTTAAGAAATTCGCTCATATTTTTATCGGATTGGTTGTTCTCGATATGAGATGTTTTTGTCATTGCAGATGATGCGGCATTGCAGGAGATGTTAGGCGGAGTGGACCGGAATCAGCTGATGCAGTTGCTGGGCATGCAGGGCGGTGGCGGTGCGGGCAACCTCCTGCAAGGTCTGCGCAGTGCCGTTCGTCAGGAAGGCTCCGCCGCAGCTGCTCCAACCGCTACACCCACTTCTCGTCCGCCTACCGGCAATGCCTCGGCGAGGGGAGCCCCGCGCAAAACTGCCACGAATGCCGCACCGACGTCGAGAATTCAGTTGGCTGATCTGCGCTCAATCCTAGGAGCCGTTGCGCCCGGTAGGTATTTGGCAGACACGGTCTGACATGCCATTATCCCTTTTTGTCTGTGTCTGTCTGTCTGTCTGTCTGTCAACCTGTATCTATTGCTGTCTGTCTGCTTTTCAGGACATGTGTTTGACCTGTCCATCTACCTGTTTTCCCCGTTGTCCGAGATTTTTTTCTCTGTCATTCCTCAAAGTGAATTGACCCATGCCATACTAAGATAGAGAATACGTGATCAATTTACTCCAGGTGCGCCTGCCGCTACAGAGGAATCCGCACCCATCGACTGGACCCCGGCTCTTAGCCAGAGCCTCCTTCTCCCAATCCTCTCCAATCCGGCTTTCGTGGAACGTCTCACGCCGCATCTGCCCCAGGACCCGCTGGTGCCCCAGACCGCGCAGGAAGTTATGTCTACGATTCAGAGCCCGCAGTTTCAACAGGTAATATTCGCCTAATTTGTAACAGCTCTGGATCTGCATGGCGTAGTAGTGTAGTGTACTTGTATGTGTGTCTCATTCTTCCTCTTCAGGCTATTGGTGCGTTTACGTCGGCGTTCGAGACGCGTCAGCTGGGACCTTTGATTCAGGAGTTCAATCTGGGACCGCAAGCTGTTCAAGCCGCACAGAATGGCGGTGCGTTCAACAGTGCTTATTTGCCTTCCGTTTGGTTCGCATGTCTATAGTCGGCCCACTGACTGACTGATGATCTGTTTAACGCTTGGTGTCCGACTGTCTATCTATCTGTCTCTCTGCCCGTCTACCTGTCTACCTGTCTGGCTGCCTGTCTATCTGCATATGTGTCTGGCTGGCTGGCTGTCTAATTGTTTGTCTTTCTCTCTGCCTCTCTTGTCTCCTATTTTGAGTAGTTATAGTTGTCGGCTGAATAGACACCCTTAAAGCTAGCGACTTATCTCACCGGTGTTTTGGTATTTCCAGATTTCCGTGCGTTTGTCAAGGCGTTGGAGAAGAAGAAGGAAGAGGAGGCGGCACCTGCTGATTCTGCTGCCAAGCCTGCTGCGGGTGGACCGAGCAAACCGAACAACGACGATGACGAGATGTCTGTTGACTGAGCAGCAACACTTTCCGCCACTTTCGATCGAATCACCATAATGGTATTTACGTAGTAGCAGTCGTTCACTTTTCGATTTGCTGACGTTTTTTATTATTGTAAACGACACCTTGAATGGTCTTAACGGCGACGCTGCATGAGTGATGCGTGTTTGATTGTAAACTGCATTACCTTGAGTATCTTCGGGTTTTGTACCACCCACAGCATCATTGACCGTACACCCTAACTTTGCTTAGTCAATATCATTTTCTTTTAAAACCGTAGTCTGAAGAGATGCTGCGGGAGATATCGTGGAACCCAAAATGGAAGACATGGAAGGGCAGACAAAAACACGTATACAGACGGACAGACAGAGGGGCAGGCAGAAGACAGACATACAGATAGGTAGACAGATAGACAAAAACCACACCGAGTCAGTGGTTATGGAGACAGACGGACATACAGATCTAAATAGGTCGGCCGTCATGAAAGCAGGCAGATGGACAGACTGGTAGAGACCGCAAGACAAACAGGCAGGCAGGCGGGCAGGCAGGCAGGCGGGCAGGCAAGCAGGCGGACAGACGTACAAACAGACAGACCCAAAGCCGTCCGCCGATAAAAAGTCAAATCAAATCATCTTCCATCAAGGTTATTACAGCCGATGTAAATGTTCACTGTTATCAATAATCGTAGTGACGTCTTTTCAGTCTGTTCCAACCAAACCAGCAGCGAAGGTGAAAAGTAAACAAGAAACCCTGGCGGCTCGCGTGCCATATACCCTTGTCTGACTGCTGCCTTGGTCTGCTTCTGTGCGTTTTTTTTTCTATGCGTTCACTCCGAGCGTTGATTTTGATTGAATAGATTCAATTCAATGAACGTCCCACGGTCCCAGTCAAGCCAATCTCTTCTTCTGGAATGGAGTCTCCACAAAGAATTCTCTTTTTCTCACGTTGAAAAGCGGCCATTTTTTCATCCTTCCATTTAACGCTCCAGTTTGTAGATTCATATTTTCTCCTATCTCATCTGCCTCGTATCGTCGACGCCATATTTATCAGAATCGAAAAAAAAGACAGGAATAATTTCTTGACGCCTTTGAAAATTGAAAGGAATTTCAAATCAACTCTACTGCTTCAACGTCTCCGCCCCTTAACAAGGTAGCATTTTTACTTGGAATCTTTATTTTTATTTTAGTCTTATCATTTCGCTGGTTTCATCCCGACACGGGTGCATTGAGTTGTAACTGTTTTGCCAGGAATAAATTCTTTTGTCTGACGCTTTCTAGTCAATCAAGTAATCAATCGACCACTTAAACTGTAGAGGACCTTCCGTTTTTTTCTAAATGAACTCGAGACACCGTTTCATTTTTTCCCGATTCTGTTGTGCTTAAGGATTAGTTTGAAGGATGGTCGGAAATTTGGCCAGTTTAATTTTCGATAGAATTGTGGGGAATGTAGTGAGAGAGCATTGGTGTCCGTGTGACGAGCGCCAATCAAACAATCAAGCAACAGCTGGCTTCACTGTAATGTGCATTCATACAAATTCAACAATCAATCAAAAGCAAAACTGCTAATGTGCGGTAAGGGAAATGGCGAAATGTGACAATACTTCTTGAATCTCGCTTTTCTTTCAAGATAGCTAGCATTCGACGAGATTTTTATTTTGGAATTACAGCAGTGAGTGAGTTTTGAAAAAGTGCAGCATTGTCCGAGCGAACCACAAACAGCCAAGCAAGCGTTCAACCACCAACTTAATTAATCAGTGGGCCAAGCAATGTGCGTGCATTCATGCCGATTGAACAATCAACCGACAGATGCAGTACAAACATGCCACGAGCAACATGCCTCTTATCCTGATTGCTTTTTCTTTCAGTGTGTTGTCTTCCATGCATCGGAGTTCTTTATTTTGGAATCCCACAAGCCGCTGCAGACGCAAAATTACCACTGGTGTGCGAGGAAGAGCGACGGTACACAAAGTGGGCGCGTAAAAGACGAGGGATCTCGATGACGTCTCTCCCCTTCACAGCGCCCACCCGCACCCGCACCCGCACCATCTGGCGCTGAACAAATCCTGCACCCACAACCCGTCTTCCCACTTCCTTCTCCGCATCCCTCGTCCGTGTGCGATGCGCATAAATCAAGTTTATTGATCGGCGAAAAAGTAGTACCAGGAGGGAGACCGGCATTTCTCCTCACAGACATTCATCCCTTTCTGCATTCCCACGCTCGCCCCGCTCCATCGCCCGTGTGCATGTGTCTACAGGCACGGTGTCGTCGTGTGCGTGCGGTTGTATTTGCACACACACATCAAGAGGAGGGGAGCCGTGAGGAAGGGAGTAGATCATTGGAAGAGTCTTCATCCAAGTTCCTTCCCCCTTCTGTGCTATCCGAATGCGGAGCGACTGATGATTATTATTCCACGACTGCTGGCGGATCGTACTGCCGTCGCCGTCTAATCGTCGTGTGAGAGGAAACAATCTCAGCGTTTTTTTTTGCCCCGGCCTCCTCGGTGTCCTGTTTCACGGACTTGTTGTCTGTCTTCGCTCCTGAGGAAAAATTATTCCGGCGATAATTCCCACTGATCACTGGGAGTGAGCGGGGATTGGTTTTTTGAGGAGTGGATGGCCCTGGCCAAGTGTAAATGAAGATGTGAGTTGTTTTTTCCGTGGCAGGGTTTCATCATCTGAGTGGATTTCAGAAGAGAAGGCGTGGGAAATATTAATTTTCATCGCGTTTGGAGCTGCTGCGGACGATTAAGCGTGTGTGTGTTTGGTCTGTGGCTGTGCGTGGTGGAACTGCTGCGAACGATTAAGCCTGTGGGACGATTGAGCGTGTGTGTGGTCTGTGGCTGTGTCTTTGAATGGTTTTGGCGCGGAATTGCAACCGGAACCGAGCTCACCGGCGCTCGGGGAAAATTATCATTAAATATTATTAATTAATTATTGACGCGATGTGGAGCGGCGAGCTAATCTGACACACCCGGGAGAGATATCAGATGTCGGAAATACGGAGGAGTAAGCGGGTATCCGCTGCGGCCAGATCTGATGGCGGCGGTGAGTTTTGCTGTTTTGTTGGACATTTATTTTAATGAAAATTATGGAATTGTCGAACATTCTTATTAGAGGTTTAATTAATTTTTAAATTATTTCCGGCTTTTTTGTAATTTTGAAAGGGGTTTTAATGATTAAAAGCACTTTATTTTTGAAATAACTTTTTGTAAATGTTGAATGTTTCTTTAAAATACCGAAAACGAAATCGGATTTTAATGAAAATTGTTGACTTGTGGAACATTAGAGATTTATTTAAATTATAAATTATTCCGGCCTTGGTGCAATTTTGAAAGGGATTTTAGTTATTAAAATATGTGATGTTTTGAAATTACATTTTGTACATTTTGAATGATTATTTAAATACCGAAAATGGTGTTTTGTTTATCTTTTGATATTCTTTTACGTATTAAATTTAAGTTGGTGTCTGCTGCACAGACGCGAAATTAACTAACCATTTTGACTTTTGACTACTTCACTTGAAATATCGCATTTTATTTTAAATTTTGTTCAATTAAAATTCGAAAAACCCAATTAGGGTTTGTCGTTTTGCTATGTGCGTGTTTTTTATGTTAATAAAAAACTTGCGAGCGAGTGACGACTTCAGTTCGAGTACACATGTGGCTGAATACTGGATAAATTGATTGATTGATTTGGTTGGTATTGCAAATGCAGTTATTGCTCAGTACCACGTTGTTTTATTGGACCTGTCCCGCTTTTGTTTACTAACAAACAACCGAGTGTCGGCTTCGGTGAAAGAAATCCGTGAAAGAAGCGGCTCGTTTTAATTTTTTACTGCCCCGCGACATGGCTCATTAAACCGCGGGGAATTTATTGCTCCATTACAGACGACGGGACCGACAACATGCTCAATGTTCCGGCTGCCGTGGGCCACCACATCACGTCGCCTGCAATGGCGGCCAAGGAGAAGAAGTTGGGTCATCGCCGTGTGGACGAGACTGGAATCGTCACATACAAAAAGGTACGTGATGAAGTCATAGGGCAGTCGATTAGACTGTTAGACAGAAAGACAGGCAGGCTGACAGGGAGGCAGTCGAACAGGCAGAGAGACAAACTGAAAGACAGACAGACAGACAGACAGACAGACAGACAGACAGACAGACAGACAGACAGACAGACAGACAGACAGACAGACAGACAGAC
>LRSR01005147.1:0-43759 GCA_001579985.1 Hypsibius dujardini | reverse complement strand
CATCGGCGTCGTTGTAATGGTCACAGGCAATGGGAACTGCTTTTCCACCACGAGCTTCGATCTAAGAAACGTTTGAAAAGTTTCTAAAACCATCAAAATGCAGTAGATAATTCCTGCACTAAAACAACCTGCGAACCTCTTTTGCTGTGTGACGGAGGCTTCCCGGGGCGGGCGAATCTCCATCCTCAAGAGTGCGCCCTGAATAAATAAGGATACATTTCCATGCTTAGTAAAATAATACCATTAGTTATTTGCACTGTATGGATTAAATTTGTCTGATTTATTTGTATAACATAATTTTACAAATATTATCTAACCTGTTATGTAAACCGTTGCTCCGGCCTCGCCCAGCTGCAAGGCAATTCCTTTGCCGAGTCCGCGGGATGCTCCCGTAACCAATGCGACTTTTCCCTTGAGAGACATTCTCAAAAAATTCGGAAAATAAGAGAGTATTGAAATTAAAGTTAAACTTGGGCGAACGGATGAGGTTCCAAGCTGAAAGTTGCCGGAGCTTTATAGGAATCGATGTCTTCCGACTGTGGTACCGTAAAATGTGCCCGAAATGAACGGTGAAAGGGTTGCAGCTCATGGAAAAATTGCCGCGTCAGACAGACAAACGAGAGCATTAATCGGCGCTGCACTTTGCACCGCAATACAACCGAACAGGGGAAGAAGCCCTTGAAGAAATGCGATTCAGCGCAGCACTCGGCGTACTCGCACCGTTGATAAGACAAGACCCGCAAGGACCCTGGATGGCGTTGTTTCGTTGTTTATAATTGACATACAATAGTAAGAAACGTGTTCATTTAGCTGCAGTTTACGTAATAGCAGTCAGTCAGTGCCTTGATGAGTAATCTCTTCTTCACTTTACATTTTAGAACGCCCTTCTGGGACTTGCAGACTATCGATCGGGCTGCCAATCTATAGATTGCAAGAAATTCTTTTTGGGCCCGGTCTCTCATTTCGATCGTCAAAATGTTTTTCCCAAATATTGGTTTTGCTAGGTCTGTCAGAAATATGTATATATAGTGAGCTACGTGACTTATATTTAACCAGAACGAAACTTATTATTTGTAATTTAAATCTTTCTATATTTCTATATCATAATAATATAATATGCGTCCATCGAAACTGACAGATATTTCGCTCTGAGGGCGACATTCTGTGTGCTCACATACATTAGGGTGCATATCCCACGATAAAACCAGTTGTCTATGTTAGTTTACATTTTATTTGTAAACCACGGTTAAAGTGGCGGTCTTGTTTCTCTTCAGACAACGGGGAGAAGGATACAAATTGCTACAAATATGTGTTTACGTTCAGGAAATATCGAGCAAACAAAGAGACTCGGTCTAAATATCAGACGCTTGCATTATTGGGGAGAAAATTCAACGCACTCTGTATATGTAGACAAAGGAGGTAAATAGAAAACTAAAAGTTGAAATGATTAGCAGTGTTTACAAGGAACAAATTATATCTGAACTTAATTGGCTTGTTTCGACTCATTTTCATGCGATGTCGTCGGTAAAACCGAACTCCTTCGAAAGCTCCTTAGTTGTGATGATTTTGCCGGTCTTCTCCAGCAATTTTGGGTCTGCAAACAAAGCGTGCAAAATGAACATAAGTTCAAGGAGGTAAACTGAGATGGGTTTACACGGTAAAGGAGGAATTATGTCTGTACCGTTTGCGAGGGCCACGATGGCCTTGCCGCTGAATTCGGTGCTCTCTCCCGCCAAAAATTTATCAAAGATCCCATTGTTGGCTCCGAGGTTGATGGTTTCCGTTGAAACAGGCTTAGCCGTTCCACCGCCGGCTTTTCGTTCCGCCGATTCCAGCTGGATCAGTTCGGTCTTGACTGCGCCAGGCCAGAGACTGATGTAGGCCACATTATGGGACTTTAATTCCAGGCCGCAGTCAGCCGCCATGCGGTCAAACTAGAATATTAAAACGCATGTTCTGAAAATTAATTTCAATTGTTTTGAGCGTATTTCAGATCAAATTTAATTTGTCCTACTTCCCCTACGACACAACTGCGAAACATTTCAGAAAGAAGCTCATCAAAGCCCATAAAATAAATAAAAACGACATTGTGAGACAGCATCTATTTTTTATATTATTGGTAGAATCAGTGTCGCGAAAGATTTTACACTTGAGGATAAAATAATATAGAACCTACAGCTAACATGACTTACTGCGGCTTTTCCGATTCCGTAGGTCGGATTGAAAATGTAAGTTTTCCCGCCAGCGGAGGACACATTGACGATAAGTCCGGATTTCTGTTTTGTCATGATCCGTGCAGCCAACGTCGAACAGATATAGTGATTGCTGCCATTGAATATAATTAAAAAGGGGCTTGTGTCTATATTCATCGTTATGTGTGTACATTTTCTTGTGTTGTTCAAGGATGAAAATGGGATAACTCTTACCGAAGACCCACTCCGTTGACAATGTCCCAAGTGTTATCAGGGAACTCCCAAAAGGGTCGACCGAAATTTTTAATGAATAAATCGGCTGCGGAGTATGCATTGTTGACCAGGATATCTAGTCGACCTTGTTCCCGCTCGATCTGCTGGAAGACTTTGGCTACGTCCGCGTCGTTGTTGTGGTCACAGGCCAACGGAATTGCCTTCCCTCCACGTGCTTCGATCTATTAAAGAAATCAACCTAGTTCGGCCTAGTATTGAAGAAATCAAACCATTATATACGAAACTTACAGACATTGAAAATTAATTTTAATTACAGTAGCAGGCAAATTTTTTAGCTGGGGAATGTTTTGAAAAATGATGAGTCGGTGTTTGTTATTTAGAATTAAAGTTAAAATGATCAAAAGCCGTTTAAATCACAGTAACAAATAATCATCAAGAATAACGATGTAAAATAAAAATCCCTAATTCTAGACATTTTAAAAATTTATTAAAAAATGTATTTTATAAATTAAAATTTCGTTTGAAAAGCAAGAACAAACCTCTGCGGCAGTGTGACGGAGACTTCCAGGTGCCGGGGAATCGCCGGTTTCAAGTGTTCGCCCTTTTAACCCAAACCGCAAAAAAGAACACTTAACGTCAATAGCTTTTCTAGGAAGTGAGTGCCTCGGGCTGAAATACCTGTAATATAGACAGTGGACCCCGCTTGACCGAGTTGAAGGGCGATTCCCTTCCCGAGACCACGGGACGCTCCCGTCACCAATGCGACCTTCCCGGTAAGTGACATAATTTTTGAGACAAAAATTCGAAAGCTATACCGACAAAGGCCGGGTAACAAAATAAGGACTCAGGCTGCGTGTAATGATAAAGTCAGGAAAGTGGCTGGGTCTTTTAATATTACCCCCCCCCCCCTCGGCGCGTAAATAAATCCAGCTGACTGTTGTGAGTGACCGGAATCAACCGGCGCTCCGTATCTCCCCTGCAAGGCAAACATGTGCTACAGTGCGAGAAACACACAGCGAGGAACCCTGGTTTGTGTTGAGTGTAGAAGTGCAACATCATGGAACTTGAACTGAGTGTCTATAATACGGACCAATCCATTAATTGAGCACCTTAGTTCTACGCCCTGCCTGCAGGCACTACTGAACTCATCAGGCACCAGTCAATGCAAGGATTTTTGCAATGATTACGCGAAAAGAAGCATGTCCAAGCCGTTGAATTCCAGCTAAAAATGGCAAAGCTAAACTAAACTGAAAAACTAGACTAAAACTAAACTAAAATGTTTAGTGACTAATTTCTTGGCTTTTATTTTTTAGCTGCTCTGAAAAAGGTGCACTAAAATTTTGAGTTACTAAAAATTCAAGTGAGAAAACTGGAAAAAACTAAAATTAATCATTTAATTTCGACCAAAACTAAACTAAACAAAAATCATTAGTGACTAATTTTTAGTCGAGTACAAAACAAATTTAGTTGATTAATTTAGTTTTTGCCATCCCAAATCTAGCAAAATGGCTTCAGCGTTTTGAATATACTGTGCAATGCCAAGTGTTGCGTTAATTTTGGTCGGTTCGAAAGATAGGGTAGTATGTGGCGCCACCTGCAGATTGATGTTAAACGGCGCGGATTGCCTCTTCTTTACAATTGTTCATTTGTATGTGATGATTTGTTCGGTTTTTGTTGCACCTCACTCCTTTTTTATTGAGTCTGGAGATAGTGGTAAAATGTAGAAACTATCTGTTGTTTTCATACAGTATATAAAGTTCGTGAGGGTGAATTAAGGTTCTGCCATCCTTCAACACCGAACACGAACGCTTCACCATCGCTTTGAACGAAAATGAACAGTAAACTGCACCGGTTTCGGTAATTCTAACAATGTAAGGTCGTTGTATTTTTTTAAGACAACAAGGCGAGTATTTTATGAGACAAGTCAAGCACTAAATATATATCAATATCCCGAGCTATTTCTCTGAATGGTTAGGCGCAGGCATTGTCCATTTTATCTTGCGGCCTGTAAAACAAAATAATGTTCCATTTCAGCTTATTTTCCTGCAGTATAGTTTGACTGTTGAATATAATACAGTATATACAAGTATACCGTCAATATCTTTGAATCCAAACTCCTGACCGAGCGCGGCAGTCGTCACGATTTGACCAGTCCGTTCAATCAGTTTTGGATCTGCCAGTGTTGCAAAAGTTTTACCTTTTTCAAACAACAAAAGAAACTTAGTGAAATAGGAATGAACAGTTTTGCGAACCTGTTGCTAGGGCTACGACAGCTTTTCCAGCGAACTCGGGGCTCTCCCCGTCTGCGACCTGGTCCCACACTCGGGCATTCGCACCGAGCTCGAGGGTCTCAGTGGATGATGCATTAGCGGATCCTGCGCCCGTCTTGCGGTGCTCCGTGTCCTGGATAATTAATTCGGTCTTGACAGCTCCCGGCCATAAGCTCACGTAGGTCACATTGTGGGCCTTCAATTCCAGTCCGCAGTCCGCCGCCATTCTGTCAACCTACAATAAAACAATACACAACTACATTTGGTCTTTACAATTCTTTAACTGTCGGAATTTTGTCATTTCTTAAATTTGAATTAACTTTCTTCAACAATTATATTCTTAAGTCAATATAACATCGACTCGCATTCCTAGAAATAATTTTGGGGTGGAGCTATGAGATATTCTTTGGAATGAAAAAAATTCATTATGTTTTGAAAAGGTGTTGTTCTCACTTTTAAGGCAAGCACATTTCCGATTTAGCCCAGTCTTGGTTTTTTGCTACATTTTATCTTATTTCGATATTACATGTAGCATCACCAAAAGTTGAGTATATTGTACGGTGAGACTTTCTTCTTGGGTCTCATTCAGTAAGTGACTTGTACCTCCGCTTTCTAACATCAAAATGCTTTTGGGAAAATTGAGACGGATGTCTCAATACATTTTGTGTATCGTTAGGTGAGATTTCAATAAATGAAATGTACATTTTTACCAGGCATTAAACTAATCTTATATTTTATTTATCAGCAAAATACATTTTTTCTCTATTTATTTTTATTGATATTGATAACTTAATATTGAACTTGATATAAACTTGATATTAATTAATAACTTACAGCAGCTTTGCCGATTCCGTAGGATGGTGTGAAAAGGTAGGTTTTCCCACCGGCGGAAGAGACGTTAACAATCAGGCCTGATCGCTGCTTCACCATCATCCGAGCCGCTAACGTTGAGCACAAAAAATGATTCCTGAAAGAGATACGAGCTCGTAGGGTGGACCAAAGATTTCAAATGCGTAGAAAGCACCTATATCGCGGTCATCGGTTTTTTTCTTCAAGCGGTGAAGTATTTAATGGTCATTCCGCAGACTTTCAAACGGCACGGATCGTATTATTATTGCTTAAACATATGTAACGATATTTCAAAAACCTCAACCGGCTTCTAATGTGACATAAAATATATCGTTATTTGATTTAAAATGACAAAAATAGAAATTGATATTTAAAGGCATATTTTTGTTTAAAATTTCTAAATTTAATGTTAATTATTAATTCCTATTTCGATTATTTTGAGGGCATTTTATTTAAAATATAATTTAAAATGGCCAAGATTTAATCATTCTTTTACATAAAATAACATTTATTTATATAAACTCTGCCTAAGAATTTAAATTTGTTTGTATATTGTGTTTAAACTTAAAGACGTTATCAATACAAAAATGTACTAGTTTCTAGTTTAGAGTCTGTAGGTACCTAAGGCCGACTCCGTTGACAATATCCCAGGTGTTGTCCGGAAACTCCCAAAAAGGTTTGCCGTTGTTTTTCAGGATGAAATCCACCGCGGCGTAGGCGTTGTTCACTAGAATGTCCAGTCGTTTGTGGTCTCGCTGAATCTGCTGGAAGACCTTGGCGACGTCCTCGTCATTGTTGTGGTCACAGGCGATTGGGACTGCCTTGCCTCCTCGCTTTTCAATCTATATATGGCAACTAATTATTACTCAGAGCCACCAATCAACAAAATATGTACAAGATTTAAATTTATTGAATTTAATTAAGGTATGTAAATAATATGAACTGTACAAATACATTTTAAAAGTCAAATTTGCGAATAACATATTAATGTGTCGACCTTATCCTTTAGTTTTCCTTTTAAATCTACACGTGAATGTAATAATACAGTAATTGCAAACCTTAAAATATGAATTGGAATAACGGAATAATCGCATTTATTTCTGCTTGTTTAATTATTTTCGTAAAAACTTTCTCACATTATTTCAACGTGAATTGTTTTCAGTGAAGGAATAATGCTACAGTATAATTTTACCTGAATACCGCCAAAACTAATGAAGTAAATTTTTAATAAAAATAAATATTCATGTGGCACATTATACCTCTTGTGCAGTATGGCGCAGGCTTCCTGGTGCGGGTGAATCGCCGTCTTCCAACGTGCGACCTGTCGAAAATTAGTCACAGATTTATTACTCACTATAACAATAAATTTATAGAACAAAATTGCGCTTATAGTTTAGATCGCAGTATCATTGTCCAAAAGAATTTGCTTGAGGTTGTTTACAGTTACCTGTAATATAGACTGTGGCTCCAGCTTCGCCCAGTTGAAGAGCAATACCCTTCCCAATACCTCGCGATGCACCGGTCACCAGTGCGACCTTCCCCTTCAAAGCCATGACAATTTCCAAGGCCGATCACGAATGGTAATAATAATATTATAGTCAAACTGAAAATGTGAGCACCTTATTACTCGTGCACTTGTCGGGGTTTTTATAGGAGGTTCTGTGTTTGTCTGACGCCTGCAGCGTCTGTCGGCAATGTAAGACTCGTACCCATGTGGAGACTCGCGATGATCGACGACTGGTGATTACATCGACATGCTCCACATTCGTGGGCCAGTCACGAAGGTCGCTTTCCGCACAGCCTGAGAATACAAAAACCCCCCCACACTGCAGACTGGCTAGGAACATCGACCCAGCCACCCTCGGAAATGTTTGCATGACCAGACAAAACCAACAAAAGTGTGTAGTACTTGTACCTATGTATAGTGGTATCTAGGTTCCATAGATCGTCTTATATCAGCGTATTCTCCGTACTTTTATTTTTCGTCTACCCGACATTTCTTATAATTGTATTTGCCAATTTAGTAATTGTTAAGACGGCGAACTGATGGAACTTTGTTTTGCAAGCTGTCTTGCGTGCGTTTTTGCTAAGAGAGAATACGGGCACTTCCAAAACATGGGCAGCATCATGCACTCACACAGCCCATTGCATTTGCCGCTGTCTGACAATGTGGTTCATGGAAAGACAGCTTCACTTTCCACAGTTCTAATACTATTATATTGCAAAACCTAAAGTACTTTATAGTACTATCAGAATGTCTTTAGACAGAATTCAGCCCCAAACCCTCACATGTTTTAGAAAACGAGACTTCATATCAAAAGTATTTAATCTTCGGAAGAGAGACCATATACACTTTAGTGTTTCACAATTTATACAATACAGTTTACAATTACAATACAATATACAATTTATAATATGCAATTAGCAATTACAATTATAAACAATTTAGTGTCTGTGTCAGCTGAGTTTAGTTTTTCTATGTGATGTTGAGTCTTGGGCTCCTGACAAAATGGGGAAACAAACTTTCACACGTTGGCGCCTGATCGTTTTAGAAGTTAGCGTGCCCTTGAATTGAGGTATATAGATGTTATTTACAATAATAATTTTTTTGAACACCGCGTCCCAATAAAACGGTACCGTGTCTGTGTGGTAATTAAGAGTACCGGTAACAATCTGTCGAATGAAATGATCAATATTTTTACACTTGAACACGACAGAATGTTATAGAAAAATTGGCTATATCATAGACTCACATGTATTGCCCAAGTAACAGCAATTTTTTTGTAACAAATGTACGAGGTACAGAACGTTCTACAGAGGTTCTGTAGTACGTTGCATCCCATTGTGTACTTCAGTTCAAACACATCAGTACTGCATGCGCTCATGGATGAGGAACAAATATTTCGCTATTTCTTTTGCTTCAATTCAATCACAATTTCTGTTTTGTGAGTTGAACCCATGCTTCCGGTGACTTCGAATTGGTCAGCAGCAAATCTCACTTGAGTGGTATCACTGCAAATGAAAAATTCATTTAGCAGCTGCCAAGGTCCTTCCACGGAGTTTATTTACAGTGTGATTACAAAACAAACCTCCACCGACTGAACAGCGAACTCTTACCGATAGAATTCTTTGCGCTTGAACCAACTCTCTTCAGACTTGTACATTTCGTTGAAGGTGTTTTCACCGAGCAAGTGCAGACTGCTCGCGTCCATCACTCCGACGGCCAGCCAGTTTGTATGGAAATCAAAGCTGTAGGGAGCGGACCACATGATGACCACACGTTGACCGGTGCCGTCGACATTCCACGACACCGTTCCCGAGGAACCTAAAAGAGTAGAAATACATTACTGCTGATTTGGCAGTATCGTCGGCAAAATGCAGGGGCAGACCAGAGAAAGTAGATGACTCTTTACGACAGAGCATTAGCATTGAAATTGAGCGGGGAAATGGTGCCACCGCGTAGGTTTTGGGTGCATCTCCTGTTTTTCCTGGGCTGGATGACATATTTTTTTCCGTTTTGAAAGGCAGGTGATTGAATTTTGTTGTCTGTTACTTGTTACCACTATGCCTCCAAGAGCTAAAGTTAACTAACATGGGATCGATTACAAAAAAAGTATAAAAAAGCACAAGTAATTATATATACTCGATTACTATTTATATATACATTATATTTACTGGATTATATACTCTATTCAAAACCAATACTTAAGGAGCATCCTCGTGGTGCCTGTTCCCCATACCGGTAGCTGTGTGATCGGTTTTGTGAGCGGCCATAATTTCCCGCTGCCCCGCGTGAACATCCGATGGGGCCGTTTTGATCTGACCAGCATTAATGATGACGATGGGATTTGTCAAATTCCATTTGGTGTAGTTCCTCAGCTCCAAGACAACTCCGACACGATGTGTGATAGCTTGAAGCAAGTCCGCGGCCGTTGTACCGGCAAGGGACGCACCAGCTGCAAGCTCACTCATGGTTGTAAATTGTGATGTGTCGTTGGTATATCGTAAGGATGTGTTGCTCAAGTTTTAGATATTGGGAACCAACGTACTGACTTTTAGTAGTGCTGGAATTTTGGGACGCGGTGCCGTTTTATAGAAGCCGTTTGTAGCAGGGGCGTCACCGTTTGTTGGGGCGTCGTCAACAGTCATGCTTAGAGTTTACTGTGTTTTGTTATGTCAATAAAAGGATTAAGGATGTCTGCTGGAAATCATCGGTGCAAACACTTTTTCTTGCTGTAAAAGCGGAACGTCCGGAACTTATGAGCCTACTTTGCTTGTCTCGAAATGAAGTTGAGCGATGATGCGTGATGTCTATACACTATTGGCCCTCTCATGGTAGTTGTCGCAAGTCATGCGACGAGGGTACCCTATACCACCCGACTTTAGAGTGCAGGCAGCAAATGGTTTGAATGGCCAAGATTTACTATAAAATGGAATAGTTCACACGAGTGGCCACAGCTTTGAACTATCCGAGCAAACACCATTTTCTTACTAAGACAGCAATATACAGTAGGGTGGTCGGAGTTTGAGCCACTTCTTGCCTCCACTTGTAACTGCTTGCACTCATTGCTTGATTGATTGACTAAGTGTACAACCGAGGACGCTTTTCATAGGTGGAACGCAGAATGCCTCTCCTTTCTTTTTTAGAGTGGTACAATATTAGTGATAAAAACAAATTTTCAAACAAAGTTTCTTTGACAAATTTCGAAGTTGGGAAACCACTGGTATTTTCGGTTTCATTGATCTTAATTGGCAAAATGGCAATTTATTGAAATGCATTAAATAAGATTATTGTGACACTATTCCATTCCATATTTAATTTGGAATCCATTGGCAATAAACATTTTTTTCGGACATTAGGGGCGGAACTACATTCCTACTTACAAAATCTTCGCTGGAATTTTCGGCTCTTTTGGAACTAACCATAACTACGCCCCCTTACATTCCAATAATATTTGGCTGATGCCAGTCGGTTCATGCATACCCGTAAATCACCATTTTTTCAGCGAAGAGCAAGAAAAATTGACTTTCCCAGTGTTTCCTTAGCTTTGAAATTTCGGCAAAAGGTTTTTAATTTAGTCACCAATGAACTCAAATTTATGAATCATCACTAATAGTTTACTAATTTAAAAATAAAGCGGAAGAGCTTTACGTTTTATCTGTGAAACGTCCTAAGTAAGGCAAATTTGAATAGAATTTATTTTTTAACAAAAAACTGAACCTATTTGATTTTTAACATGAAATTTAAGAGAGCACTCCCACATAACTAAATATCGGATTAAATAGAATAGGTTGCTTCAGTGGCACATCAACTATATGGTAACTCCTCTGCTTCGTTTAGCTCCTGGTGAAGAGCCTTCTACTATACAAAATTAATTACGGCAGTCTAAAATGTTTACCATACTAAACGTGTTTATTTTATATTTATTGACCCAATAAATACGTTTTTTCCCGCAATCAACCCCACCCAAAAATGACTCATTCAAGTAGCAGTTCTACCTCGTACTTGACAGTCTGCAGTTTGCGTAGTGTTCCAGGTATCGACGATTTGGCAAAAAATAAATCCACTTTGGAGTCACTACCAACCAAAATTAAATTCTCAAATATAAGTGTCATACCAGTATATGAAAGAAGTCCTCTGTCAAATGGAGTGAGAACCCCACCCCCGAGATAGAGATAAACGGCTCATGATGTGTATGCATGAAGCCCTGAGTTCGTCACGGTCTGTTGACAGAAAAGCGCTCGCCGCTGAAGGTACCCAACGACGCCGGCAGTCTGCTTCGTCCCAGTTAGTGTTGGCATTCGGTACTCATAAGTTTGATTGGTCAGCAATGATTCCTGATAAAAGGCATAGTACAGGTTGCTTACAAGCTTGATAATCGTCAAAGTTTGTTCTATAACAATTTCAGGGGATCTTCTGAACTTGTTAGTATCGTTTCGTCGAGGCTATTTTATTTTTAAGGTACTACTCTAATTTAGGTGCCTCGTATTAGTAGGGAGCCATGAAGCGATCATCGCCAGCGCCACCTCCGCCGCCTCCGCCGATACCGGTCGCTCGCGATTCCTCGTCAGCAGGCAAGCCACCTCCAGTGCCTCGTCAAAACAACAATTCGCAAAGGTGCACTATGCCAAGTCCAGACCGATCGGCTGTTATGGCGGACATCCGTCGAGCTCCTCGTCTGAAACGTGTGGACCGCTCTCTCATCCAAGACCGCAGCGAGGCTTCCTTGTATTTTGGTACGTTTCCGCCCCTTTAACGTTGTGCTCTCTGGCTCACTTAGAATTTAGACGATTTTCAGGAATGGAGACCGTAAAATATCCCAGTTCCAACTTTATGATTTTTACATTGGATTAATAAAAGTAATGATTTATGAAATTTATTTTTTCCAGTACTGATACAATAAGTTTTGTTAGCGAAACTTTCAAGTCTAAACAAACGAAAACAACAAAAAACTGAAGAATTACTCTACCGAGTTATTCGAATTAGGATCTTCAAAAAAAGATTAAATATCACCATTTTTGAAAGTATCAATCTCCATCTTTATTTGGAATCAAGTCGATTAACCTTTTAAGACTTCAGGGGCTGAGTTACAGGTCACTTCTGGAATGTGACATGTTGACGTTTCCGGTCCAGCTCTAAGAAGACCCACGACTCCGCCCCCTGGTATCGAAAAAAGATTCTGCTACGCCCTATCGTTTGAATTTGAGCAGAAATTTTTTTTTCAAAAGTCGAAGTCTTTACAATTTGAACCGAATCAGAAAAGAAAAGGATGCTTGCCTAAATCTTGCCAAAACAAAACTCCTGCAGCACTGCCGAATGACATAAATAATATAAATTACCGTTAGTATTGAAACTAATTGAAGTGGAGATATGTTGCGATGCCCCTTGGAAAATTGAGTCCGAAATACGTTAAGTCAAGGATGCATTTTAATTGGTGACAGGAGAAAAAGATGTGCCGGAGAGGCTTGTCACCGTCCACCTACCCGGAAGGAATTCCTCCCAATCATCCATCACAAGCCGCTCGTCTGCTACAGCTAAACCATCATCTCAACAAGGCAAGACTGCAACACGTACTCTGTCCGGCGGAGCCAATGGTGCGATTGTTCATCCCATATTGACGGTATACAGCCGAACCCCGACACCGTCCATTCGCAGCCGAGTGTCCACGCCTATTTCAAGCCAAAAAATAGACAACATCAAACCGAGCGAGGAGAAAAGCCGTCGGCCGTCGTCCGCTTTATCCACAATGGCCCGTGTGCTCTCTCGGTCTCCCAGTCCGAGCGCCAGTTATCAATCTGTTTTGAACTTATTCCCCTCAGCTGCTAGGGCACTTACCCCCAATAAAGTTGACCCATTCCAGCTGCAACAAACCGAAGTGAAGAAGATTAAGCGGCAAGCTCCGCCTATTCCAGCTCGTCCAAGTCAAAGTGGGACCCCAACAAAGACTGTTATCTCCTCCCAGCGCAGTAATCCTCCGTCTCCAGCTCCGACAGCATTCACATCGACTAATAACCATTCACAAACTTTGGCGCCCTTACCGCCTACACGCCCCTTGGCTTACAATTACAACCGTACGGAGGCAAAGGTTGAGAGCCCGCCCATACAACAGCAACCGGTCTGGGCACGAGGTACGTCAATTTTTTGCTAGTATGAGGATAGTTCGCCCCTTTTCAGGCCCAATTTCTAGCCATTGAGCAATTTCAGTATAGTGGAACAATTTCCATACCATTAAAAATACTTTTCTGGGCACTATCCCATTCAAATTTCAATTTCGAATTGATTAGCATCAGAATTATTTTTCGGGATTTATTTGGCATTTCTATTTCTCTTTTGAAACATGCACTTGGTTCCATCCCCCTGATTTCGAAACACTATTTTGCAAACCCTAATCAATTTTAAATTGAATTTTGGATGAGATAGTGTTCAGCATTATTTTATTTCCTAAAAAAGTCGTTGTTCAACTATACCGGAATAGCTAAGTGGCCAAAAAAGGGGTGGCTAAAATGGGGGCACATTTTCATCTGAAAATCATGTTACGTAAATAAATGTGGGGATAGATTTAAAGTCATCCAGAGGTGCGTCACCGGACATCAGCAGTCGGAATGGTCGCTTCGCAGTTCAACAGAAACCACAACCTCTTTTGGCACTGGGAGGAATGAGGAATATCCACTACGATCACTCATCATTTGGCGGGGGAATGCAGCCGTTTCCTAAGGAAATGGTGGCTGCGTCCAACTCTCCATCTGCTGCACTCACGAGAACGACGCGAACCCTGACTAAGAGACAAGGTACTCCCATATAATGCCCTAAAATGTCACCCTAGTGGTAGTTTTGTTTTTTCTACTAGAGTCTTGCCTTTCTAACAAGTCATTCTTCCTCAATCCTGGCTGAATTAATACTTTCATCTCCTCTCTTTTTTTGCAGCCTTCTTCGAAACAAAATTTACGTTCCATTCAGTGACGGATCTGGTCCCGGAAGAGTTTGGCCATCTGAAGAAAACGTATCCCTCACGCCGGCATCGGTCGACCGTCACAGATGGATCTAGTCGTCATTAGAAGAATTGCCTCTCCGGCTACCTACACTATACATATAGCTAGTACATCTTATCACCTTTATAACTCGCCTTTCTGAAGAACAAACAGTCGGAAATTATTTCATTTGAATCAGACAACTTAACTTAGCAACAGCGGGAGTTTCGACCGAATTAAACTAGCATTTGATTGCTCTCAACATTCTGATCCGTACCCAACTGGACAGCCACGCTCATTGATAAAAGACAACAGACTCTCCTCGGACAAACTGTCTGAACGGAGAGCTTTTTGTCTGTCTCGTACTACAGACAGGATTTTCGGGAGGAAGCTAGTCTGTCTGTTCTTCAAATAAGAGGTCTGACAGTCGCTTAACTGTATCCTTAACTTGTCCGTCAAGTATTGCAGTACACCGTTCAGGTATTTTATTTTTTGCTGGACAAACGCCCCAACGATATACTGGAAAGCTGGACGTTGCAACTACAGTATTTCCTGTTCGATAAATCGTCCTCGGTTCATATAACCAAAAATCAAATTTATCAAAGTTAGACTTTTAAACTAAATGACCATAAGTTTGACCATGAATCTTACGAACCCTTGGATGTTATAGTTTGAATGTGGTTGTGAGTCCCGGACGGCATTCTACGTCACGATAGAGCAAGGTGTCGGCCGGTCAGAATATCACGAAAGTTAATCTAAATACGATAATGAAAGTCGTATACCGCAGTTTAGGAGCGATAATATGGAACGACATGAATACATCGCTTTGCTTACTCATTTGCTTTCTATGTTCTGCCAACGATATTCCCTAAATCAGAGTTAGCAGTTATCCCATTCAAGCGACCTGGTCAACTCCCGGTTAGGTAAGGAACAGTTTGATCACGAAGAACAGCTCCGTCATAAAAGTTCCATAGCCTGACTATAGAAACAAAATCCCTGGACAGACTATTCTGCACTCCTATATAAAACCCTTTGCAATCTTTCGGCAAAACACCATCATTCCTTCAGACCTTTTATTTTACTGTATTTCCGCGATAGATAACGACAGCGTACGAGCTGTGGAACGTTTAATCGGCCACGTGGCGCTTGTGCCGTATGTACGGTGCACAGAGCCCGTGCACACGTTCCATTCCAGTACGACTGTCGCTATCTATCGCGGAAATACAGTATTTCCCTGCCAACTTCTTCACCAGCACATCAGAACCCAGATTAAATAAGGTGCCCACACGAGTACTCGGCAAATTCGCTTTCACTAAGAAGGTCACACTCGCATTATTCCTTGTCGCAGTCGTTTTCTGTTCT
This sequence comes from Hypsibius dujardini, assembly GCA_001579985.1. NCBI lineage: Eukaryota > Metazoa > Tardigrada > Eutardigrada > Parachela > Hypsibiidae > Hypsibius > Hypsibius dujardini. The sequence continues at coordinate 28,383 of LRSR01005147.1, read as the reverse complement.
TACACTACAGCCTCGGAGCTTCGTAAGTCCATACGATCATACCGGAAAAAGAAATACACATACTTCGTTTATTTCCACAACTGTATGCCCCAGCTCATCTCTTATCTTTCCTCAGGTCCACAGGCAGGCTCCGACAGCTTGGAAACGCCCACGTTTGGAGGTTCTCCTCCGGCAAACTTGAAGAACCCGAATGATTGTTTTATGGCAAAGGCCTTTGTCTGGGTCTCCAGCACGGCTCATTAAATATCTCGTTTGTGAGTTGACGTGTGAAATCGACGATTAGTTTTCTTGCATTCACAAAGGGCAGACGATGGATTTAACCAAACCAAATTTTACCTGTTCATCCGGAGGGTTTGTAGGCTCATCAACGTGCTGAATGACGACTTTCTGGACGGCAGCAGTGAAATTGAGATCCACACCACTTATCGCAATCTAATCGCATACTTCCACCTTCCCCAGTTCCGTACCAGCATCGCCGCTGCCCCGGCTCAGCTCATCGCGGCCACAGGGGCGAATGATCTGCTGGTTCAGCTCGAAGACATTGGTAGGCTTCATTAGCAGAGGCTCGATTAGGGTTCTTGCAGGTGGGAATCACAAAATCCCTCATGCCAGGGTCATGGCAAAATGGGAAGCCAGAGGGAGTGAGCAACAACTCGACAAAGGGGTAAAATGCATTGTTTTTTAAAATCGAACCTAAAATTTGGCCTGTGATCTTTGATCATTTCAGAATTTGTTGTAGGATGTAGGGTTTGACTTCCGCGGCCCGCCTTGGATTTCACACCATTAAAAACAAGCATTGGTGAATGCAAATGGGAGGTTTCAAAACATTTAAGAACAGTCCAAATTTGATGATAAAACTGATGTTTTGGAAATGTATTGAAAATAAAGGGAGTCCCTGGAAATCAGACCCTCACATCCCCACAAGTTTCAAAATGATCAGTGACAAGAGATCGGTCAAATTTTGCCCCATTGCCCATCCCCTGGTCCTACAATGAAGGGCTTAGGCTACAAGCCCCCTTCCCGTCCCCCTTTTACCTGCCCTTTCCTATTTCCTTTGTTGACCAATGTCCTCTGACTCGATAAAATGCGGATGGTTTTCTTAAATCCTTCATGTTTCCTCATCACAAATTCTCATCATTTCTCTGACCTAAAGCTGGAAATTTATACGCATTTTTCGGAGGTTCGCAGGGAAGACGACACATGACCGGACCAACGGTTTATCTTCATCGTCAACCGGATTCGGAAAATCTTGCACGCGGCGAAGGAGAGTATCCGTCAAGCCAGCGATATCAAAATTTATCCTTACTTTGCAGCCGAATCGTGTACTTTGACACCTCTTGCCTCCGGGGAAACATTGCCAAAGCCTCGAAGGAGGTTGTCGCTGCTCTGCTTGCAAAGCTCAAAGAAATTAGGAATTAAGACGCTTAATTAATGTTAATGATACGCAGCGGCTCATTCCCCTTTCCCCAGTCAAGTCTCTTTAGCCACACCTTGTCTGATTTGTGTCCGCCGCATCTTCGATCCCGCGCGAGACCGTCTCGTCTTCTCTCTCTCATTATTGTTCATTTCGATCTTGCGAGATTTTCTTTCCGCCCCACCCGCCCTACTCACTGACCTCTCTGATTCAGTAAACATACGGGGGTTCTCGGACTGCGGAACTTCCCTTACGGCAACTCTGCAGGTTCTCGTTCTTTATGCAGTCAGCGCAGCATTAATGGTACGCCTCACTCGCCAAATTCAGATGGCAATACACGTGTCAGTGTATCCCCACATGAGCGAGAGTTTGCGAGCTTGTTCTTCTGGTGTTTAGGTCAACAACTCGAAGTTCTGGTTTCCACCGGTTCGCCCTGATCTCTGGACTGCCCGTTATTCAAACCACAGTTGTTGGTTCGCTCTATCTATTCAATACTTCTTCAAGGCGGAAATATTCAAATGAACGTGTGGGTTGTATTAATTTTGTCTTTAATTAATTATACTGATGCAGATCTGCACCAGTTAGATCCCTCTAATTACTAGTACACCCAATGGTATATATTGCAAATAAATGCAAGGACTCTGCTGCAGCATAAAAGATCTGCTCAATCTTCTATTCATCACGCCTCACGCCTATAACAACACACCCGAAAAAAATAGAAAATAATAATTTTCATGGCTGCCCTTCTAACCTCTCGAACACGAAATCTGTCTGTTATATCTAGCTACTAATGCCATCTAAAAATGACACGTTTTAGTTGCACAAAAAGCACTTCGAAAGGTGAATCGTTTTTGGTTGGCATCGAATTCTGTCCATCTGAAGTTGTTATTACAGTACGAATACTCAACTTTGGAGACTTTGAATATTTGTCTGAACTCCATCACATCGCTCAACCGATAATTACAACTCAAGCGACCAGCATACAATTGACATATATGCTACACCTGTCAATGGGTTTTTTTACAATCAACTACAAACAATTCCGTAAAGAAGCAAGTCCAGAAGAGTCAACCTCAAACATGAACAACACTTCCAGTCCCGCTGGTTTTCACATTCACTTGCGGCGCCCCATCATACCGTAACCTGGCCTTTCCGCTGACATGCCCCGCCAACGCAGCCTTGACCGAAATCTCCGCCTGCCCGTTGGCCTGCACCGAGACCACCGCGACATCCGTCTCCAGCCGCAGACCCTTGAAGGACGGTGAGCCTTGGCCAATCACATCCAAACCCGCACACTTTCCGTTGATCTCAATCGTCCCCGATCCCGTCAACTGACACCTTACCACGAAGGTATCCACGGAAAGGCTCATCCAGCTGCTGCCCTTGCTGACCAGTTGGATGTTCGGTTCTTTCAACGATTGCAGGACGGTCATCCGACTGGGACCGTTGCCCTCCAAACTGACCAAGGAAAAGGCGCTGATAAAAACTTTGATGAGCTCACTGCCGACGTCCTGGCCGTTGCCCTGGAAACGGATGCGGAGAATTTGGTTGTCCACCACCGTCTGGACGCGCTCGAAAAGGCCAGGGTCGGCGGTGTCGAGAACGGCGCCTTCTTTGCCGTTCAAGTCGACGGTCACTTGGAAGGGTCCGTCCACGTCGATTCCGCGATAATTCCGAACGGGACGCTGTTGGTTATCTGCTATAGCGAGATGGACGGCGAGGAGGAACGTCAAAGATAAGCGTAAGATAAACATTTTGAACATCGGAGGAGAAGGCAGCAAAAATGAAAGAAGAAATGGAACAACAGTAGCTGTTAATAGTTTTGTCGAGTAGCGAAAGTGTGCAATTTTCCAGGTTTGCTTGGCTGAATTAAATTAGATATAGCGCTAGAAGTGTAAGTGAAGAAATGGTGAGTCAATTCGCAGTTATTGTTCGATTTATACGTGCTATAATATATGAGTGCTCCTAATGGTGGAATTTTGTGTCACAATTACAGTACAACATGTTGTTCAGCAGCACGAAAACATGTATATTTTATGTATTTATGTATTGCGTGCTGTGCGATATTTCGTTGTGCGTGTGCATCACGGATCTGAGGGATTGAGAAAAAAAGATGTTTATAATTTTGGGTCAGCGCGCAGCGCGCAGGCATACCTAATTTCTAGGCACGATCGATACGGTGAATTGGTGTGTAGCATAAAGAAGAACAACTATCATTATTATCAGTATACATCAATTACTTGAGTATACCTTCGATCGGTGCAGATTTATCTGGTCGTTGTCGCATTATCAAAATATGCCAAAGCGACATGCGTTCCAATGGTCATTCAGAGCGAAGGTTCTGATAAAAAATTGAAGGCTTGTTATGCCTATTGCCCAAGGCTAGTACAATCTCTGTATTCCCAAGGAACTTACATCTGCCCTATTGTGAACCTTACTAACCAGTAGAGGGACAAAAAATGCGCTGATAAAAATTACAGACACAAACACAGACACAGACACAGACAGACACAGAACATAGACACAGGATCATGTTAAGACAAATCGTTAAATAACCATTACTAGTATCAAGAGCATTAAAGAGTATTATATGTACACTAAGCTAGTACCATGCAGTAGAACACAGGTAGATACCACGATCGCTAGCGGCGTGAGAGGCGCCGACACAACTGGCGCCAGGACAAAGGAAAGGACAAGGGGCAAATAAAGTTGGAATTGAAACTCCTAGGCCCTCTGGCTGCTCCGCTGCTGCTTGCTAATTACACTACGGAATTAGGAAGGAGGAGAGCTCTCCCTCTCACCCGTTAAGCAAGAAAGCAAGACACTCATTAACTAAGAAGATGATAAAATTCTTAGTGCATGTGCCATCCATGCGATCAGGCAATGTGCGGTTGTCGTCCCAGCGCGATCATTCATCATATGAATTCCCCAGAACGAAATTAGCAGTTCAATGTGTAGATACTTTGCGTACATTTTTGCTTAACAAGCAGTGTCTTGAAGGTCGCAATTTTTTAACTCAATAACTCAACTATTCCGATCCTTCTTTGACAGCTGAAATCTCGGCTTGCAGTTCGGTGTTTGAGGTTCATCAGACGACATATCAAATATCGAGTTTCATGGAGAAGGACGCAGGCCTAACAAGAAAGAGACATCGCACCGAATTCACGGAGTTTCAGGTAATTAGTTAATTAAATGAAATTAACCGGAACCATATTGTCATATTCGGGAATTTGAAAACATTTTTTATTCCGCAAATTCTTTCTAAGTATGTGTGCGTCTTTTATCAGCGATGTTGCGTTTATTATAATATATTTATCCAGTATGCTGTGTTGGCTTGGTGTTTGTAGCATAAGACATTGCTGGAATACTTCAAACAGAACGACACCATCAAACAGATCGATCTTCAGACTCTCTGCCAAGTCACCCAGCTCTCCCGAAAGACGGTCCAAATGTGGTTCGCCAACACACGGAGGAAGGTTGAGATCGCCAATCAAGACCGTGCATCCAGTGGCCGGTATCAGTGTCGCGTTTGCTCCAAAATATTCGATCACCTCGATCTGAAGCGACGGCATGAGCGACGAGAATGCGGTGCCATGAAGGAGTCAACCGGAGTTCACTCCGGCAAGAACGATACGCAGGCTTCGGATAATCTATATGCTGAGTCAAAAAGGGTCCCATTTTTTGGCAAGGTAAGATCTACAGCAGAAACACCAAAAGACAGACAGACAAAAAGAGAGACAAACGACAGAGACAGACAGACATACAGAGACAGACAGACAGGCAGAAAAAACCAATGGATTACGAGGCGTGTAAATAAAGAAATAAACGGAGAGATGCCGACGGAAGTTAGATGATGGTTTATGGAAAGAGTCCTAATGAAACGTCTTAAGCGTCTCCTAACACATTTTATTCTTCTAGGCATGGGGACCTTCAGCGCCTTGTTCAGCTCCCCAACCGGGGAAAACCCGGTTCCGGACGCAAATTCGTCCTGAACAGGTTATCTGGCTCCGCCAGCAGTATCATGTCAAAAAGTACCTCACTCCGGAACAGCGTCACATTCTCGTTTTCCAAACAGGTAAACATTCTTCACCCGTTTGCCGCGAATCAATGCATACCTTCCTACATGTATTCGCAGCCGACTTTCTATCTAGCGGAACTGCATTGTAGGCATGACAGCACAAGCAATCAAGACCTGGTTCCAGAACGAGCGGATGAAAGACCGTCGGGACGATCGGATGCACCGGACTACGCGACCGCCATCAGCCGACAACGAAATCGTTCCGTCCGAGCCCGAATTCTCGTTGGGACTCGATCTGAGTGCCAAGAAGCACGAGAGTCAACGACACTCCAGGAAGCAAGCCAAGCCCCGCAAAATACTCGACGTCGAGCGTCGACGAAGTAGCTTCATTGGGTTCGACGCATTTACTGGACTATCGCCGGCTACGCTGAATGCGAAAGTCAATCAATCCGAAACCAAACGTTTGGCCACTTTTCCGACGCCTACTTTCCTGTCTGCGGAAACGCCCTTTTCCAGTCAGATAATACAGCAGTGTGGGCACGAGCTTTCCAATGCGCTGGCACAGACCCTGCAGGCAGTCAACGCGTTTGCATCAGTGAGGAAGACTTCTGAGAAAGACTTACCGGCCCTCGTCCTCAGGAGGCCTGTAATTTTACAAGCAGCTGAAGAAAAGAGACCTCTTAAAAGCTTGAAACAACAGGCCTCAGATTCAGGTCTGCAGTTCGACAGCCAGGCTGTCGAAGTTAAAGCCAATGGGGGTGATCGGATGTCTACTGAGCAGCGGGATGGAGCAACCATTAGTATTTCGTTGGATGAGGTTCTTCAGGCGTAAGAGAACGGGGGACCTCACTCGACTGCGTTCTGCGATTTTATGGAGCAATGAGAGGACACGTACGTTCGGAGCCTTTCGACTGGTGAGATACGGACAGATGGGGAGGCAGAGAGAGATCAAAACGGAAACCTAGAGTGTCAACAGACGAGAAATTTAACGGCAGAGTGGCAAACACACGGCAGAGCAAACAGACAGACAGACAGACAAACAGACAGACAGACAGACAGACAAACAGACTGACAGACAGTCAAGAGATAAACGAGCCGAAAGGTAGTCAACAGGCAGGCAGACGAACGAAAGACAACCGGATAGAAAATACACAGAAAGGCAGGCAGGTGGACAGGTAAACAGACAGGCTACAAATAAACATCGTGCTAGCCTATAGGCAGGCAGACGACAAAAGATAGACAGACAAATTATCAGGCTCACAGCTGTACAAACAAACAGATAATGTGAGAAGGCATTTTTTGTTAGGCAAAATTCGCTCGAGACACAACCTTTGACAAACACAGCTACAGTAATTGGCAAGTTCCGCGGCGACGGTCACGATTTTCTCTGTGGAACTGGTCCTTAGTACTTTTTTCTTTTGCTTAGGTTCAGCCTTTCACTGTGGCACCTCGAAGGATGCTTGGTTAGAGGAGCAGAAACAGTTCTACGCTCATTTCTGGTTCAAACATATGAATAAAGTGGTCGCCGGTCAGTCTGGTCTGACTCTTGTTTATAAGGACTAAAAAACAACGATGTTAATTCATCGTTCATTGATATATTGTGTCCATATTAAGGTTGGTTCGGCTGTTTTTCTATGTTATAAAATTAGTGCGAATGAGTTTAACCCAAAATTATTGACGGAAAGCACTCGGAAATTAACCACCAAAGGACAGTCTTGGGAAAAGACAACATTTCTCGGAAAAGCTGAGGTTGGTTGGTCATAAAACATTTCCGCAAGTCACTGGTCAGCGCTGCGCATTTTGCTAGACAAGCGATTGTCTTCCCGCCCGTCTGTGCCTCCTTTTTATCATATCACAATCTATGTATGATTATCCTATCCGGAATTGTTACCAATAAAACGTCAAACCGCCTAACACAGAGACATGATTCGGTCTCTCCCCCCTCATTTAATTGTGCAAACAGGCCGAAGGCCTAAGCACATCACTGTCCATTTACATATTGTTTTGTTTACTGCTTCTATCTTGTCCGTCCAGATGTAATAAACGAAGAAATGTTTTCTCTCGCTCCTTTTGTTCCTTTTCTCCCTCGACTGTCGACTCCCTCTTAAGCTAGCAGTCGTCACACTTGTGTGCTCTGCTGTGGGCGAGAACAGGTCAGATGGACAGCCCGATATATTGCTTCGCACAGAAGAGTAGAATCAAAAAGAATATCCTCTTATTTTACTGCACTGTTGCACCTCACCACGGAAGATGGCCGGTTTTTTAGCTTCCCTTTAATTAAGTTTGGAACGGTTTCGGTCATCTACAACAACTATTACCACAACCGATGCCGAAACGACAAGAACACACCGCCCACCGACAGCGATGAGAGGGCCGACTTTTCTTGCCATTAATGGAATCTCGATCTGTTTCAATATATACGAGTATTTGAATATTACAAAACATATCTAAAAATCACTCTTGGCAGATGCTTACTTTCAAAACGAACAGTCAAGTTGCAATTTCATATTTATTTCGTTCAGGCTTGACGAAAAAGACAGTTCAGACTCGGTTTCAAACCGCCCGCTCGAGGACCCTGAACAGGCATATGATTCAGCCAATGGCTTTGACTAACAACAGTGGGTCGTCAAGTTAGGATACTGGCAATCAGCAGCAAGAAGTCGGAAAGCAGTCGAATCCACAGAGAACCTACGTCACAGAGAAGAAAAGAGACGAGGGAACGGATTCTGATGTTGCTGCTGCTGAAGGAGGGCACAACGAACTGGCAGACATGGCGCTCAAGTTGGATAGAGAACGGGTCTTTCAATTGTTCTTTACTGGGCACTGCTCTTCTGTGGAGGAGGGAGGGAGGTGGTCACTGGAATTTCTTATGGGAATAAATTGAGCGAACTGATACTGGGACAATGTAAGATTTCACTGTAGCCGTTGTGGGGACACTCATTGGCGGGCAGCCAGACAGAAAAAGGGACTGACAAAGAGACAGATAGGCAAACAAACAAACAGACAAGCAGGCAGGCAGGCATTCAGACAGACACTGAGACAGGGAGGCAGTCAGATACAGACAGACAAATATACAGGCAAACAGACAGATATAGACAGACAAACAAACAGACAGATGAGCGGACAAACAGACATACAGGCAGACACAGACAAACAGATAGACAGACAGAAAAACAGACAGATGCAAACCGACAAGCAGACAAGCAGGCAGGCAGGCAGACACGCAAATAGATACACAGTCAGATATAAAGACAGACACATGGATAGATACAGGCAGACAGACGATAAAAAAACAGACACACATACAAATACAGGACGACAGACAGACAGACAGACAGTCAGACAGTTAGACAAACAGGTAGACAAAAAATAGTCAGTTAAACAGACGGACCGGCAGGTTGACACAGATAGGGCATCATTAACTCGGACTCTTCTGGACAATTTTGTTCAGGTAGTGTGGCTGTGGACTGGACATCAGATATACAGTGGCATCGGAAATCGGAAAAATCTACCAGCACATTAAAAATGGTCTGCTATTGATTCTGCTGACACCTTGAAAGAACGAAGTTATCGGCATAAAGGACGAAATTAAATTAAAATTTGTGTGCGTCAATGAATGTAGGCAGCAGAGGCATATTTTATACATAAATCAATAAAGCATTTTGAATAAATTTTCTGACCTGTCTCTTACTACTATTAGCAAAGTTTCGTTCCACTCATGCAACATGAATATGATTGCCGTTGCTGACGTTTCCGTTGGAAGACGCAGGCGCTGCAGCGTTCTTAACCTTCAACCGTTCCAAATGTGCTCGGCGATGGTGCTCCGGATAGCGAATCTCGGAAAACTCGACGCGAACAAACCAGCGTGATTTGTAGGCCGCCAAGGCCAGCAAAAATATTGCATCCGTAAGGAAGAGCGGCAATGCCTGGTAGGGCAGAGAGACGGGACCCAGCACGTGGTATAATGTCCCAGCAATCACGCAGGCAAACGCGGCTGGATAAAAAAAACTATCGGTAAAGTACGGAAAATTTCTGATGTGAGATCTGTCTTCTCCAGTGGAAATTACTTTCCGCAGTGTCTGGATTAACAAAACTGATATCTGCATCGTTTTAACAGCCTTCAAACATTTTATATAGGCAACATTTAGAAAATTGTACTTGAAAACATCGATTCAAGCGTTTCATTCATCGTTTTTTTAATTACGACTATTGTGTTGAATTATTATTAAACATATTTTTTCCTGCACCAAAATAGGTGAATCATTGAGTTGTATGTGTGCAGGTAAGTTATTATTCATCTAAATGTCCACGCTAATGTTGTTAGTATAATCGTACAATGTATATAAACTACACTTGCTCGCTTTGAATGGTCTAACGTTCTTTCCTCAAATATTTAAAAAACCGGCATTATTTGCGGACATGTTATAGATGTAACAAATTGTAGCTTTTTTAACCCTGTCTGAAGCGAAACATTGAGCGGAGTGATGAAGATTTATTCGATGTTTCGTTCTTGAATTTCAAGAAATTAAAAATGAACAAGAAGTATCTTTGCGTGACTTATCGGTTTTGGGAAAGTACTAGTTAGAATCGGCAAAACAAAAATTATTCAACTAAAACTTGGTTACTAATGAGTTTTGGTTTATTGTTTAGTAACCGAAGCTTTTAGTCTACTTTTATTCGAAATTAGTTGATTAGTTTTAGCTTTGTCTTTAGTTTTTCCCATTTCAATCTTTAGGAACTAAAACTTTTAGTTCAGTTGTTTTAGTAAACTAACATAACGAATCCCAAGAACTTATTTAAGAAAAGTTTTATTCGAGTTTTAGTTGAGCTTTGTAAAGTTTAGTTTAGATTTGCCATCCCCAGTACTGATTCGTTCCAGACCAGGGTTCTCACTATTACATAGATTACCTGCAAAAATAGCAAGAGCACAGGAAAAAGGGTTCCACACGTAGAAGAAGCCTCCAACGGAGCCACAGACCAGCAGACTGTTGAAGCTCCACATCCCGGTTGCCAGTTCCCGCGCAGCCACGCCCAGCACCACTGCAATCCCCGTGCCGGTACACGATCCCAAAAGACACATGGTGAACAAGAGCGGTGAGGCAATAAACACCGCGATCCAAGCCAGGCAGACGGATGTGACGTTATCGCAGCCGTAGATATTGCTGATGGAGAAAAAGACCGCTCGGGCGATCTATACCAACAAAAAGGCACGCGGCTCAATATATTTTAATTTAGTTAACTTTGCAAGAGGTGCCAATAATTTTGTTTTCACGATTACGTTGCATTTTATTATCACGCGCACAATAATATACCTCCGATCCGGCGTATGTCTGGGTCGATGAGTTGGCCAACTGCGGGTGGGAGAAGAGGTCGGCCGGGAAGAGGGGAGTCACGGTGGAGCCCTGGCTCGCCAGGAAGCAGAGGGTGGTGATGCTGAAGGGGAGGTTGAGAGCGGGCAGTTTGACGTGCTGCAGCACCGAGTGGAGGGCAATTTTGATAAGGGTACTAGAGAGAGAACAGAGCGCTAAGTTCCTTTGGGTAAATATCACAATCTGTCGGACCCGGAATCGAAAAATATGTTTCGTGCCATCAAGAAAGAACACACATTTAAAGAGTTTTAAGTAAAATTTTGGCACGAGCCTCGGTTTTCACTAATATTCTGTGCGTGTAAAGCTATTGATTTTTCAGTAAATGAATTCAGTAATGCGTTACGTAATTACGGCATAGTAAACGTTCTTGTATTTGCCAGATGGTTATAAGTTTACCGGCATATGTAAGCAGAGGAATATTTGGATAAATTACATACCAAATTGTGTTTCGACAAAAGTCACAAAAAACCGTTTGCCATACATTATATTTTCATTGAGAATCAAAAACTTCTGGATACGTTTTATATATCGTCATCGGTACATGGAAAATATTGGTTAGTGCCGAAAACCTAAATATGAAGCCTAGAAACATTTGGAGAATTTGATCAGTATTTTTATCGTTGCATTATTAACGCTAAAAACAATTAACGGAATTTCGGTAATAAATGTTTGGTGAGGCTATGGTACAACCCTGCACAATTTCGTGAGGTTGACTGAGTAAGGTTGTGTGGCGACGGAAGAACTAAACTCAAACAAAAAAATAACTAAAACATTTGGTAATTTTTTTGCATAAAGTTTTTTCTGGCTGATTCAAAATATTGAAAATTAGTTTCTGTACGAAAATTTCAAATGGTAGAAACTAAAACCCCAAACTTAGTTAATTAACTTTTATTAAAATTAAAGACTGTAGACTGAACGTTTTAGGGACAAAAAGACACTTAACTTAACATCTTTAGCAATAAAGTGTTAGTGGTAAAAGTTAATTGATCAACCCCTGAGTTTTGTCTAAAATTTTCCAAAGAAATCATATTTTTAAACAAAATATGCTGTTCCGTATTTTTATGTAAAGTTGTGCCGGGTTGTGAGCATAGCCCTTATGCTAAATGGGTTCAAACTCGAAAGATATAAAAGCGCACTGCATTACGACCACCCGTGATTTTAACGTTTTGTGATACTGCTTCGGATAGAGTACAAGTATGCTAGAAGAGACTTCTGGCCAGATGACCAATCGACTATCTTTTCTCTATGCAAATTCACATGTACGCAAACTACATGTATAGTGCGAGGCCCACGGGAGAAATTACGACGTTCAATGCTTAGTTCCAAGTACCTAATGATGCTGAAAAACAGCGCAGGAAACAACAGCCAAGGGTTCCACACAACTCCATGAAAAGGCTCAGCATTGGCTGCTACAAAGGACGCCACCATAAACCCGTTAAAAGTCGCCACGCCGTTCCGTAGTCTATCCGGCGGGACGTTCATTAAAATGCCCACCGCGTACGCGATTCCAATTCCCAGCAGTCCCAGCAGGGTGGAAAACTGATTATGAATCATACACGCGAGAAGGAACAACACCCCACTCCAGACATTGTTGACGAAGATCAGCGCACCAAAGGTCCTGAGAACGGATTCGAAAAACCGCAAAACCACAGAGAGGTCGTTGGACTGCCGGTCGACCCACTCGGAGATGCCGGGACTGTCTCCGGTCACGTAGTGCCGGACGGACCGTCGAAGGGCCGTCATGTTAGCCCAAGAGATCATCGAGGACCGTCGTCCGGCGGACGTCCGTCGTTGGAGAGCAACGTTGGAGGTGGACGGGATTGGGGTGGTATTCAGTCTTGGCATCGGTGTTGTCTGCAGATGAAATTCATTTTTTACCTCTTTTGAGAGGGGCTCCATGATGAATGAGGCTTTCGTTAAAGCATAAAAAGGAAATATTTCCTGAAGGAAAAATTATATATATATATTCCGCGTGAAAGTCTAATGGCTTTGAAAATTTATTATAATAATGAGCGAGGGCACAAAGGCCGCGGATGAAAACGTAGAAATGCAAAATAATCCAGCCGTTTTTATACAAACATAGACAAAATGGCGCAAATCTCATTCAGTGCTGTGAAAAGGATTATATGTAGGGGTCAGCATAAAAAGGGGACTTTGATATACTGGAAAAACGTCACCTTCATGCGCGGATGGGTTCAGCCAGTTTTCTGCTGAGGAAGACGTCCTGCTTCGACGGTACGATTACGCTGTATGATTCCCATTTTATTGACTTCCACTTTATATGGCACGAGCACATAGATGCGTGCTGTAATAGAGAAGTGACGATGAGGGCATACAAACCCTTGATACTGATGCTATTGACGCGAGGTGCGAGTTTATGCATGGTTTGCTGAGTTATTAGACTAATCTATGTCCCTTGGAGCGATTCCCAACCCCGAGCCCCAATGAGGATCGGGGAGACTGCACACGGAGTCAAAGGATGGTAAATCGCGGGATACATTCGGTACCACGTGTGGTGCTGCATACTGCCAGCATCTCTCCCTTCAACACACGAAAAAGCCTCCTTCCCAGCCGCACAGACAAGAGAAAACGCCCGATGTGATAAACCGCCCTGTTCTTAGTACGATTTTGTCCTACGTCTAAATTGGGCGCTTTCCGACAATTTCCATTGTCGCCAGCGCAAGATTTTACCGACGCATGGTTAATTTCGTCTTCCATCGCGGTAGATGATCCTCTTGCTGGCTGCATTTGACGTGTCCCGCAACATTTGATAACACGATAGTAGCTCCAAGTAGGCACGGCAAAAATCTGGATTTGTCGCCGCGTAGATAACCTATAATAGAGAGTTTTGGCAAACGGTATATCGCACGGTATAGCGGTACAGTATAGAAAACTGAACTGAGGTCCGAGAGAGTTTTATATACTGTACCGCTATACCGTTTGCGAAAACTCTCTAATAACCGTCAATTGAGAAATTAACATTGCACTGCAGAATTCTTTAACTCATTTTATGAATAAGTGGCTGAATCACCGATGAAAAATATATTTTTAGCTTATCGCTGACGGCTGTTTGAACCTAATGAAGCAATCGTGGAACATTACGCCCACATAACCCCAGTCTCCCATCCCAGTACACATAGCTCCGGCCCTTGACATCCAACGAATACTTCGCTGATTCTAATCAATTAAAATTTAAATTCTGGACGAGACAGTGTTATACAAAATTTCAGTATGCCATGTATGCTCTGTATTGGTCGCCTAAAATTGGGTGATTACACTCTCGAGTAATTGGCTCAGTCTTCGTGCTGTACAGTAGCTTTATCCAGCCAAGTTGAGCCAGTCTTATTTTTCTCGTTCTACGTTGTCAATAAGCACTCAGCAATCCATCCAGACTGCCTAATCAAAAATTCAGATCAATGTGATATGCGAAAAAGCAATATCTTTATAATCTTTTTCAAAACTCAAAACAAAATTAGTTTTGAAGTTGGGTAACCCATTTTTTCAAATTTTTAAAACGGTTTATTTTCTAGCGTAAGAATTAACTCGTTTTTTAACTTCAAACTTTGCCCAAGAATTTAAATTGACCTTATAATTCTGAGGAATTTTACCATTTGGTGAAAAATATCAATGGAAGAAAAATGAGGATGGGAATCAAAAAGAGTCAGGCAGCCATTTTGAATGCGGGGATACCAAAGAACACTTTTCTTGCAACCTGTTGCAATCACTGTCAATTTCTCTTGCGTAATTATAACTTAAATATCCCATTAATGCATTTGAAATGAAAAATTGAAAAAATTTAAACAAAAGACCCGATAAGGAGCCCCGTCACCTGACTGCACGTTTTTCCATCATGTTTTTGAGACTATTTCACATCTGAGCTGGTCGGGGTGCTCATAACGGCTAACTCAGACCTCAAAGTGACGTTTTATGAAATCCGAGAGCTGATGTTCAATATACAACCGTTAAATAAAGCATTCATCCTCGCAAACATTAAGAAAAAAAAATTTGAAATGGAAGAAAAAATCCCAAACAAATGGCGGTGCTGGGAGTCACCATCTGTACGGATGACGAAAAAAGTAGAGTTTGTTGAAATTATTTTTTATCCACTCAAATATATCAAATTCTAGAGCACAAACCGAGTATCTCATTCAAGTCAGAATGAAAAAATACCCATTTTTGTTGTTTTGGTGCAAGTTCCAATGATACCATCATCCCGCGATAAGCCGTTTTGTTCACCGACGACTGCCCACTGTCCGGTTAACAAAATTTGCACTTTCCCAGCAAATTTAGAAGGAAAATTAAGGGCCGAACGAAACTAAAACGATTTCCAAATGACATCAAAGAAAAAAAATATCAAAAACTTTCAAAGCCATCAGGCTGTAGATTTTCCAGTGGTTTGAATATTGAGATTCTCACGTCCAAGTCGATAGTAATTCGTTTAGTTTTCATTTGAGTTCCAAATTTTGCATAATGGTCACATAACCTGAAAAAGCGAATTATGGGTTTCCATAAAAAATGGTTTGAAAAAATCAGGAAAGTGGGAACCTCATAAAAAATGTACGAAAAAATCTGTCTCAATTTGGCTGGATAAAGCTTCTGTATACTAATAAAAATCCTTGTCGAACAGAGTTTTTTGTTGGTATGCCACATTTAGGAATTTCGATCAGGGAAAGGACAAAACTTATTAACTGTGAAGCCGTGTAAATTTTATTGCCATACCGGGTGGAGGCAGTCTGAAGAGATGTACAGTAAGAGTAGCCAAGCGTAGACCGTCGAGTGCGGTTCGACGAATTTGTGAACACTAGTCCAGGCCATAAGGTTTAGCGGTAAGTAACAGATCGCATATACCAGAAAAGTCAGTCCCATTGTCTTCGTGGTCTAAACAAATGGGAAAAAAACAAATAAAAAAGTATAAAAAAGTAAAAAAAAGTAAAAGAAGTATAATTGATAGATGAAAAAGAGCGTTACCTGAATTAGCCGGCAAAGAACTCGACCGGCTTGCAACGGTACACAGGTACACCTCCGGAGGCGTATGAATAAAAAAATGAAGACATAACAAGTGGCAATTGTTCCTCCTGGGATCACGTAAATCAGCAGGATAAACCCAGTTTGAAAGGTCTGACTGGCCGTCCAGTGTTGCCAGACGCAGATATTGATGGGTTCAATCAAGCCAAATCGACCGTCGATTCCCGAAAGCGGGATGGCGAATGTGAGCATTGAAATGGTGAAGGACAGGGATATCATCATTATTCCGCCGGATTTCTGGGTAGTCCCGCGTGTCAACCCCGGCAGGACGATTAAGCAGAACTGATTGACGGCAATCATGGCGCACATCAACGGGATGGTGCACGTGATGGAGTAGAAGAGGTATGCCATAAGCTGACATACTCCAGGGATCTGCAAATTAGAAGGAACCTTTAACTGTCCAGCAGTGCCCAGACGATCGACTTTAGTCTCTCGGTCTGATGAATATAGATGAACCATGTTGATTTGTTATGAAATAAACTGCTTAAAAAATGTATCGGTTTAGCCGCAATGAAATTTGGAGTTGTATAACGTGATGATGAGGGACTCCATAGTTCTAATGTTGCAGTGTTTAATGACCACTTACCACGGCGCTAAATAACTAATAGTTAGCAACTGATATGTAAAAAATAAAGTCCAAATATTGCCAATCAAGTTTAATTGCCTTCAGATATCCCCTACTTGTAAAAACTGTTGTGAGTAGACCTAATATTACGTTCCATATCAACTGATTCTCACACTGTTTGCTGGCAAAATTCTTCGGTACTTCAGATGAAAACAGTCACTTTTTTCTAATTTGGCTGCTCAACACCCTCTTTCCGGTTAAGACAACAAATTCGGAACGATCGTACCTGCCATAGACTGACGTCAGCCACGAGCGTGCCGATAATGAGGAGTGGGTAGATGATGCAGGTCGTCAGCACCTCACAAACGGTTAGCTTAAGGATGAGCACCTGGATCCCGGTGGCGTACCATCGAGCCCGGAGGATGACGATCAGAGTGAGGATGTTCCCGAAAGCTCCAGCGAGGACGACGGGAAGTGCGACGGCAGCCCAGATGTACAGCTGGCTGTACTGCTCCGCGGACAGTATGATGGCACGCGATGTGTTCTGCAGGGTCAAAATGGCACTGATGGCGATTATCGTCATTCTCTCATCGGACCCGTTTGCGCGATATCTCACATACAAAAACATGTGTCTCATATGAAAACTTGTGTGGTGGGTTTCACGTTCGCGAGACCGTTTAAATCAGTCGGAGCTAGGGGAAGTACAGACTGTACAGCATATCGGTATGAAATGAAACATAGTCTACACATAGGTCACAATTAAGCCGCTGCTATATGTAATTCATATGATTAACCACCTCTCTGAGTTGCGGGAAGAGTTCCCTAGCCTTTCAAGATTGGTTCAAGAAGGGCGGAAAATCCTGGTTTGATGGCGCTATGTTTAATCCACTTAATGGTGGGAAACCGCGGGCATAAGGTAAGGGTGTCCGCACAGACGGCAAAATAAAGCGGCTACCTGAATTGCGGGGTTTGTGTGGTGTTTTATCTAATCACAGAAAAAAATCCTCCCTCAAAAACTAAATTCGTCTGAAGATCCTGGCATGCGTCTTCGTACATCTATAAGTGACTCTCCTCGCAGTGTTGAACGGTTACGAATGTTGATTAAAATTACCTTCATCTGCTCCCCTTGCAATTACTATTGAGACAGGGAGGGGGAGGAAGTCCTGATGGAGCGTCACAGGTCCAAACATACACGTCTGATAACAGTGAGTTCCAGTTTATGTTGAAGGTTGATAAAGGTCGCTTATTTGGCACCGATTATTTCCCTATTTCAAACTCGTTAATCTCCCTGGTTTTGAAGATAACCAAGAAAAGCAGCCAAGGAGCTATTTTTCTCGGTTATCTGCTCGCTAACTGTCTGCATCTATCTTGTGAGTGGTTCAGGTGATTTGAAATTAGCGAAGGAGATACAGCCACAGGCAAGCCAGCGTGCAAAACCCGGGAGATTAGCGAGATTGAAATAATAACATAAACGCTGCCAAATAAGCGAGTTTTTGAATACCTTTAGTATAAATGGGAAAATAAGCTATCTTTGAATACCATGGTATTTAAAACCCGCTTATTTGGCAGCGTTTATTTTGATCTTTCAAGCTAATCTCCCGGGTTTTGCATCCTTGCAGCGGTGATTCAAGGATACTCCTGCTAGATCCATAGGATCTGTCCATCCGTCCGTCCGTCTGTCTGTCCGTCTGTCCGTCTGTCCGTTCGTCTACTTACCCGTATGGACGGAGACCGTCTGTCCGTTTGGACCGTCTGCCTTTCCATCCACCCGTTCAAACTTTTGCGTTCATCAGTCCTTCTTCGTGGATGCGTGCGTCTCTCCGTCTAAAGAAATTCGGCCGTCCATCCGCCCCTCCTATGCCTTAACATCCGTCACTCTTCAATCGTCAATTCACTACTTTCATACTATTATGTTATAATTCACTACTACTTATTCACCCCTCCGTGCATACGGTTCTCGTATACCCGTAGGACGTTCGTCCGTCCATCCATTTGCTTAACAGAACGACCTACTAGTCCGTCAGTCTCTTACGGATCGCTCAAACTATTTAATTAACATGGCAATGTCCAACCAGCATAGCAGATCTTCACTCCTCCGCCCTAGGACAACATTTTTAGGACACCGCTCGCTGTGAGGAACCAATCGATTAGCGGGCTGTGGTAACGAAAGATCACGGTCTTGACACAAAGACTGAATAATCAACTAAAACTACACGTCACAGAGGCAGCTTTTGTTTGAGACAAGGCCGTGCACAGTTTTGTTTGACATCCTTATCCAGGGAACAGCCAAAATGCTAACGACAAAAAGAATGTAATTCAAAAGACTAGCTTTCATCCTCGTGATCAGACGGCGGTCCTAGATAGACACCACCGTGGGGACAATCGTCCCTCAAGATGGCGTTGGTCGTGTCTCGCGGTAAGGAATCTCGTGGGATCAAACGGGTTTTGTGCCCTTGGTCGTCTAGTTCGATCATATTGAAGTGTTCGCGTCGAAACATCTGGCTTCGCTTCTTTTCCGAATGGACCATATCTTTCAAGCTGATTTGCGGCTTCCGCTGGAACAACTGACAGCGACGTAGCAAATCGATGTAGGCGTCACTGAAGTCCCGGTTCATCACGGCGTATATCACCTGCAACGTGAATGAAAAAGCAGTCACATCTTATGCAGACATTATACAGACCTTACACCATCTATATTTCCATTGATAAATAAGTTAGTTCGTACTTTCAACTCCGTTGAAGAATAGGTCACCCAATGTTTTTTCGAACGTTTTACTCTTAAAGTCGAGCTTTTTGCGTGAAAGACGCTAAGTTAGATGATTGTCTATCAGCCAACTTTGTGTTTTTCTGTCTGTAAAAAGTCCTGTTGCTTTGTATTCGGGACCGAAAGTATAACTTTATTATTATTAATTTATTTTATTATTACAATGTAAATTGAATGTCATAAATATATATTGCACATATATTTAAGTTGTCAAAGGGAAGGTGGAATCAATTAAATCTCTATAAAAATGATCCGCGATACATTACAAATTAAAATGAATATGTAAGATACAGTTGCGGCTTTGAAAAACCAACTGTACTTGAAACAGAACTATATTCCATTGTATTTTCATGATTCAACTTTAAGGATATTTGAAACCGCAAAAATGTAAATGACAGCGATATTATTATACATTCAGTTTTTAGAATACAAAGAATAAAATATTGGGGTGATACTCATTTTCATTAAGGAATTAATTAGGTAATTGATTACCCAAAACTAAACTAACTAAAAAACTGAACTGGAAATAAACCAAAACTTTTAGCCCATAATTTCTAGGCCTTAACTGTTTTAGTTGACTAAAATACAAAACTAAAAGTGTAAAAAGAAAAAAATCAAAGAAATTAGCTAAAGAAATTAGAGAACTAATTTCGACCAACACTACAATGTACACTAAAAATGTTAGTTACCAAAACACTAAACTAAAAATCCTTAGTAACAATTTTTTAGTTGACTAAAAAAACTAACCAGCTGACTAATTTTAGTTTTAGCCATCCCTATACTAGACTACCAACGCAGTTGTTGTTGCTGTCCTCATTGGTCGACCCACTGCATTAACTATCTCAGTCCACAGTAATACATGTCAATTTGATCTCCGATCGATACATCTTAATTATAGACGCCCCATGTCTACGTATCTTATATACGTATCTACGTCAGAGATTTCATGTAACCAGCCGGAATGTGCAGGCTGGTGAACCGTCACAATACGACGGGGATTGAGAGTGGAGTCATACATGTATATACGTGTGTCTTGATTATTTAATCAACACACATTATCGCCTGTATCGAAACTGGAGAACCGTCCCGTTACGCTGGATGGGCATCAAACGATTAACCCTTAATCTGCGTGCATGTAGCCGAAGTGATTAAGTAAACGCTACAGTACTTTTTTCGACGCATGCTTTGGTATGAGGTAGAAGGTCAATGCAAAGTCGTATGCACAAAAAAGATTTGCGTCATCATTACCTTGGACCTTGAACCCACAGGCATTAGGACACACCCTACAATTAACCTATGTAAAAATTATATTATCGGCTTCATCAAATTCCCGATGCTTTTTAGGAACTTGATCTTTCCTGTTCTCACACACTCTATCTCCTATAGTATATCCACATATTTTATTTCATTCTCATCACGAAAATGTTTTGTTATCACTTGCAACTTTTCATGTTACATCGATATTATATATTACATATTACTTTCACCTTTTTCTTCTTCCATTTTCTTAAAATTTTTCATTATATATAAGTCTTTCACATTATATTTTAATTTATATTGTTTATGCAACACTTTCAGTTTTAATTGTTTCATACGCTGATTAATTTAGTGTGTAAACCCAACACAAAATGCGTGAAACTGAAAGTACATTGTCTGCAAAGTGTGTAGGCCGAAGTTTCACACAGTTTTACCGATTTAGAGGTCTATTTTAATTAACGGATATGTAATTTCTGTCCCTTTCTAGATACTAACTCGGACAATTCTTTCTCGCGCTCCGAGCTCGAAATTATAGTAGCTAATTTACATAATCCTTTATACTTAAGCTGTGGATGTGACCCATGTCTACAAAAAATTTTCGCGCTCCGTGATGTAATTACTTTTTTATTATCTCCTAACGGTGTATTATTACATTTTGTGCGAATCAAATTTTCGCCTTAAATCAATCCCTGATTTCGTGTGTGTTTATTTGAAATACATATCGTATGTCAGTTTTCTTCAGCTGAGTTTGTATTTCATGTGTAATTTCACTGTTATTTCATATTAATTGTTACATATATATGCATACCGGATGCAGGCAGTCGGAGGTACAGTAGAGCAGCAGTAGCCAGGCAAAGACCATGGAGGAGCGTTCCGCGTACAGGAGATCCCTCTGCCACCAGGCCATGAAGTTTAGAGGTAGAAAGCACACCACATACGCCAGAAAAGTGACACCCATCATTTTGGTGGCTTGAAGCAGCCGGCGCAGTTTTCGGCTCGTCTCGAAACACGACCCCGACGCGGCCCTGGCCCTTCTCCGATTGGCACTGGCCCTGTGGCTCAGCCGCAGAAACAAGAAAATCCCGGTATAACACAGGGCAATCACCCCGCCGGGGATGACGTAGATTACGAGGAAAAAGGCGCTCTGCAGTGGCTGACTGGACGTCCACTGCAGCCAGATGCAGATATGCAGCGACTCTACCAGACCGAACCGACCGTCTAGCCCAAGGAGGGGCGAGAGGAAGATGGACTGGGAGATGAGACTAGCCACGATCGACATGACAATGCCACCGCGTTTTTGTGTAACAAAATGCGTTCGCTGCGGGATGACGATGATGCAGAGGCGATTGATGGCGATCATCGCACACAGGGTTGAACTCATACAAGTGACACTTAAGAACACGAAGCCCGTCAGACGACATACCTATTATTGACAAAAACTGAATTTAGTCAACTAAATATCTTTTCAGTTTGCGAGGGTTTTTAATCATCTTTTTCGTTGCTTGTTACGAGAGACTTTAATTGTAATTGGAAGTAATTGGCAAGAAAACAATTAGTCAAATAATCGGTTGTGTTGTTCTTTGAAATTGTTCGTCTAAGTTTTTCTAGTTTTGGTTTTTTTCAGTAATAAAAGATGTTAATCGAAATACCATTTCAATGATTGAGCTGCAAGGACTGGTGCATAATAATACCGCTAAATGCTTAAAAAATTAGCTCTTTCACTATTGTCACCTCCTTGCGCTTACCGTTTCATGTATTATTGATTAAATCAACACTTGTGTACAGAAAATATTTTTACGTTTAGTATAAGTCAAAAATAAATATGAGAGTCACCAAAATAGTTGCCGTTTTATATTCCAAATGCAATGTTTTTTTTCTTCTGGTTCTAGTTCTTAGTTTTAGTTATTTATTCAGTTTTCAATAAAAAAAAAATGTTAGTCGAAGTGCCCCTCAAAAAAAGAGAAAACTGACGGTCAAATTTTATCGTCATTGCCGAGTGAACGTTTGCATACTTTACAACAGTTTACCAGCAAATCGAAATATTTTTACAACTTTACGATAGTTCTGTTTTAGAAATGGCCTAAAAACGTCACAGACCCCGGGGATGAGCCAGACGGTGGAGTCGCCCACGACCGCGCCCACAAACCACACCGGGTAAACCAGCGAGGTGGTGAAGACCCCGCAGACGGTCAACGTGAGGATGAGCACTTGAATCCCGGTGGCGTACCAGCGAGCGCGGAGGATGACGATCAGTGTGAGGATGTTTCCGAAGGCGCCGAAAAAAATTATGGGCAGAGCGGCGGATGCGAAAATGTACAACTGATAGTATTGGTCTTGACAGAGTGGTGTGGCGTCCTTCAGCAGTGACGAGGTGTTATTCAGTTCCATATTAAATATGAAAAATTATGAGCAAACAAAACGGTAAAAAACGGTAGCTGAATAAGCTTTAGTCGCTTCCAAAAATTGCAACATGTGCCTAACAAAACAATGCGAAAAGAGAAGAGTGGCTCAGTCGTCAGATGAAAAAGGCATCAGGTTTCACTTTGTAAAAAGAGAAAAAAGGTTGCGAAAAACAGTTGAGTAGGGCGGCGTCGATTCACAATGAGCTGCGCTGTTGGGGAGCGCGAACTCCTGCGAATATGTTTAGGGAAGCGTAATGAGGCATGAATGAACGGGATAAAGCCACCTGTCAGCCATGATTGCGGAGAGAGCCAGGAGAGACACGATACACGAAAGAGCAATTATTAAAGGGCGGTCTCTGGCCTCATATACTATAATAGGCGTGCACCTCAATCGGAAATCCGCGGCCGAGATCCTGCACGGCATACTACGCGAGGATAGAATGAGAGGGCGTAATAACTCGGGAGCTTATGCAACCTATACCGGTTGTAACCGTACACCGTAACGTACATAAATGGAGCTAGTTCTGAGTGAGTATATATGTGACTGTGTGGGCTCCCATCTTTTATGAGGATTCATGAGGAATTGTATATGTTGGTCTGACACATGCGGGGACGGGTGGGACGCATAGCCTCCCCACACGTGTCACCATTGGGAGGCAACGTGTGCTCAGCGGATCGCGAGAGGGACAAAAACACAGGCGCAATAACAGGTAATTGACTGGGCCGAGGGGTCTCCCCTTAACTGCCAGGTGATACAGATCGAGACGATGCAGGACTTTTGTAATACCCTCTCTTGGCTGGAGTAGGTCCTCATTCTGTGCTAACGATCGCACGGATTCCCCGCGGGTTCGCACTGCTCGTTCATGCAAAATGTTGCAGCTTTTCGTACTGGCATTGCAAATTATGCACAAAGGGCCCATCGCGTGGGGTCGTACTTGCAGCTAGTCTGCTACCTTTCTCACACGATGTCAAATGATTTCCCAGAAGCCTTTTCGATATGATGGCGAGAAACAATCATTCTTTTGTGTTTACTTTGGCAAGAACGGAACTTTCCCCTCCAATCGGCGTGGTTTTTTCCCCGCAATACCTGTCCATATATCAACATTTTATATTAAGCTCTCGGCCTGGAAATCACATCTGCGGTTTCAGAAAAAAATACGGAAGAAATGACTTCCCGCGCCACTTTATGTGGTATGTACCGGGGCTGATTGATTGATGCATTAGAAAGTTTTAAGTTATCCCAACCAATATTTTCCAGAACGCAGACTCATTTTTAAAATTTACTAAAGAACTTCAGTAACAATTTTCCGATTAAGAGGAACATCGTAAAAAATTTAATCGAAAAAGAGAGCAGTGGCGCACCAATACGGTCTCAATTCTGATTATTGCTGCAGCGCTGTTTCGGCTTTTTTCCCGGACTTGTTTACCAGTATTTTCTCTTCCACTCGCAGCAATGTGTCAAATTGAATCTCGATTTATTTTTAGGTTTAACTAAAGGATTTTAGTAAATTAGTTTGAATAGAACACGATTTTCACTTGTTAAATCATCGATCAGACGGCTTTAACTCCAGATCTCTTCATAATGGTTTGCATCATGCATGAGCTTAGTCCTGGTGGTTTTCCCGAGTAATATATGCATGGCCTACCAAAGTAAAAACGGCAAAAACAGTTCGATGAAAAAAAACACACATAAGAGAAAGCTGCCATGGACATCGGGCAAAGTAGTACGTGTACATTAGGAACTGAAATTGCTGTAAGTTGCCCTGGCGAAAAAAATAACATTTATTCGAACCTTAATTGAAATCCTTTATGGTTCTCGAAACGGTACCACGGTATCTTACAATTTAGCAGTCTATCTTTTTGTTCATACCAAAATGAATCCATAATTGCATTCCAAAATTGGATGCAAAAACAGTTTTAATTCTGGACTGAGCCGCACTTGGTTGACCTATGATCAGTCTTACCCAAATGCTCCCTCCTTGATAAAAAATTGATTAGGTATCACTTGGCATAACCAATCTGCCCCAGGGGTGAGAACAAAATGGAAAGAAGCATTCGTCCGGTAACTGAACCGCTGCCCTTCTAACTTGAGGCAGAGCTCATACCGCGGAGCTAACGAACTCACAATAAATGAAGGAATAAAATTCCCAATCAGGGAGGTACTTTGACTACCAAAACGGCTGACCAATGGTCAATTGGCACTGTACTCGTTCTTTATCAACACTGCAAGTATTTTTAAACTCTGTGCTTGATAAAACTATTGAAATCGATAAGATTTTCTCCATTTCTGGACTTTTCAAACTTACTCTGGGAAAACTTCAAAGTCCCAATAAAATTGGTGTCAGAAATGATACTCCGTTTGGTAATCTTTTTACTTCAGGGACTAAAAAGGGTTACAAGCTGCTTTGTTACGCAATATGGAACGGTATTTAAGACAGTAAATGTTACCGTATTTTGGATAGTGTTTTTCGAGAGGGTTGCATCTCTGTTGAATAACACCGTCAAATCGATTGCCTGTCTTGGCCCAGTCCAGTAACATTAGTTCACACAGAGGCAGTCATGCTTCTAGGGGTGTGTATACGCACTAGAAGCTTGGGGAATTTCACGGTTCTAGGAAAGGGTACTATGTAGTACATGAATGAGGTACCCAGTTAAGTGTCCTTTTGTGAGCAGGGAGGGATATTAAATTTTCATGCATTCCATAGCCCCCAAACGTCGAAAAATGACACTATTGTGTTGCGTATGTGTGATCGACAAACTCCGCTGGTTGAGTGATTCAATTTTGCAAGACGGTGAGACGCACCACTTCCAACAATAAAAACATGATATCGCAGTTATCAAATATGCTTGAGAATGCTTGCAACGGGAATATCGTGTGTTGTAAGTAACAAGAATCCATTTGGCCGACTGACAAGGAGAAAACCACCGGATATCGATCGTATAAGCACTACAAGTACCAATGAGATTATCTTACGAGGAAAATTACTCACTCAAAATTAAAGAGAAATTTCTTGTATACCGGTGCATTGAGACCTTTTCAATTGGTTTGCTCACGTGAGACGTGCCGTGGATATTGACGCAGGTTCGAATAATTAAGTTATAAAAGCTATTCGGCAGATGCAAAAGACGACATAATTAGACGTGGTAGCTGTAGTAGGCGGAACCCGACCTATTTCAGGCCACACTACCTTGTTCTTATCTACCGTATTCCCCTATTCAGTGAATGACGTAAATGGGAAAATATCCGGTTTGAAAACTCTTTTCGAATCAATTTTATGTACAGAAAAATATTTTGGGTTTAGTGGACGGACGAAGCTTGGTAGCCAAGACCTCAGGGAATCGGAAACAATTGTGGGTATTATGTCTGAATTGGCCCGTTTACAGCATACACGTAACTCCGTAAAGTATCCTTTAAGTTGTTTCTGTTAACACCAATAGATTGCAAGTTAAATTTTGGACCGAAGAATGTCCAAAAATGTGCTCTCAATTATATGGCAAAGTAGACAGTGCTTGGCATTGCTAGTGGATCGGAATAGGTTCCCAGCTTTGAAATTCTACCGAAAAAACGTTTTCATATTTTGACAGATGAAATTAATTTTGAAAATTATCATAATATAGCTCTATCGATAAAATATAAAGCGGAGACATTCTAGATTCCTTCTCTGAAAATCTTCTCAAGTCATGCTTTGAAAATATTGGACATATATAGTCCAAAGCGTGAGGAAGTGGTGTTTGGCACTGTCTGCTACATCTGTCGTTCCCGTGCGAGCGGAGTGCATTGCATACAGGTTGCATGGTGCACTACCTATCCTTGGAATGGGGAACTACAATGATAATAAACAACATATCGCGTGGGTCGCACGCGTCTCAAGGGAGAGGGTCGTTGTTACAGCCCTCACCTGCTGGGTCGTCGTTGCTGTAATCATTTTAATCAGCTAAACATTTTCTGCATGACAATAACAGTATGACGCTCGACCCCGGTAGGCAGTTCTGATTAATTTAGATTAGTAATTTCATGTTAATCCCATGGCATTCTGCGTAGACATGTATCGCACAGATGGGGCGAACTGGAACGCTGAAGATATACAGGTAAAATGTCAAAAGGTGATAAAATGTGAAAAGCTAAACGGATCAGTTACAGACGTCTGCAGACCAGTGGCAAACTGAAGAGGGTTGCGGACCGATACCGAACTTTTACCAGTCCGTTTAACTTTTTGTTACTCTACACCGGCTCGGTCAGGATCTCACTCAGAGTCTATATATTAGCCCATAACGACACGTACCCTCCCGCTCCGACTATGCACCACCCACCCACTCTTTCACTGGTACAACGGTCCAACACTCAAATTCTATTTGCACTTATCATTGACTAGGTGGTGCACGTTACTAATAACCTGTTCTTAACTCAATAGTCACAACACAGTCAGTGACTCGTTTAGAGTCCCTATAAGTCGGAACCAGGACCCCTTATGGTGGGGCCAAGGGGTTAGTAAAGGGGGAAAATACTTTATTTTGAACATTAAACCCAGAATGCGGCCTTTTGTTCTTGCAATTGATCATTTGAAACTTATAAGGGATCTGATTTCCAGGGGCTCCGCGGGATTTTATACAAAAGGTTAGAAAAATCACGTTTCCAACTTACAGTTTCGCACATACTGCTATTGCATGGTCCCCAACTTATGGTGTGCTCGGTTGTACAAGCGCGGAACATAATTTTGTGTGTGTGTGTGTAGTGCAAGATCCACGTGCGTTACACATGTGGCAGCAATTTTTCCTGGACCAAGTGCGAGCCACGACGCCAGCAAAATCAGGTGGCTCGATATCGGTCCGGACAAAATTGCCACATGTTGTATGAGTGCAACGCAGCAAGAACGCCAGTGCACGGAATACATGTACCGGTACTGTGTCTTTGTGTGAAGGCACTATACAATGCCTCCTCCCCAGGGTCGGGCAAACTTTGACCGGTTAAAGCGGCAGCTTTCCCATGCTATCAGCCGGTCAAAATAGTTTACGAGAACATTTACTCGACTATTACAGACAAAAATCTGACATGGGATGGAGCCAGACACTCAGCCAATAAAAAAAGCTTCGGTAGATTGAAGATGTCGAACACCAGACAAGCCAGTTAACATCATCATATATCTCTATAAAAACAATAACATTTCCCTTACATCGGTTACTTGTATGTTGCAAGCTCTTTAATTGTATATCCGTTGCTGCAACGTTCCTCTCAATTTTTTTTGCCAAGCAGCACTGCTTGGCAAAAAATTATTATTTATATATTAAGCTACCTGTCAACTGCAAACCAGTCCTATGTCTGCAAACCAGCTGACTATATTCTGTGCCTGCTGACTAAAAGCCGGTGTACCTACATCTATAGCGGTGACGGTGAGGCATGGAGTCGGCCCTGTGCAAGGTGCTTGGCATCCCGGCGGAAAAGGGAGAATCCGACCGCACCCTTCATCCTCAATGCCAGCAGCAGCGAAACGCACCGCGAATTGTAGCCTTCCAAATCGGCTATGCAAACATGATGGACAAATACGCCGCTCGCATAGTTCAAACGGTCCAG
>LRSR01005146.1:0-21059 GCA_001579985.1 Hypsibius dujardini | reverse complement strand
TCGTCGCTCTCGTCTGGTGTCCTATCCAAGCTTCGACCACGAAAGATATATTCACTAAAGACATCCTGAATGTTGAACATCATACTGACACAGTCCGCCGTTTTCGGGGACGCCAACAGTCGCAGTGAAAGTTGAAAATGATTCTTATAGAGTTCGTTCACTTCCTGGACGGCAATCTCCATCGCGGGTCCGGTAAAAACGGCCGAAACCAAAATTTGAGGTGTCAGCAGCACCGGGCTCACAATGGTGTAGGACTTTATTTTTGGCGCGTTCGTGGTTGATGACCAGTCCGGTAGATCATAATTCGTGCAACGTGCCCGCTGAGTAATGATTAGAAACAATACCGAAACTAGGACCATTTTCATTTTAAAAAAATATTTCCAATTATCTAATGCACCAGGAATATCGAAGCAAGTGCTGTAGAATAGTCCTTCAGACGTTTGAATAATTCGGCAGGGTGACCGGTTGCTTATTTGCATAGCTTGATGAAAGTCAGAAAGGTAAGAGCGAGCACTCGACCGGTTCGTGAGAAGAACGACAGCAGCTACCTCTCATGGATACCACAGTATATGTGGCTATATGTGACTATATGTGATTATATGTGACTATTTGTATTAGTGTAGTACAACATGCGGAAGTATTTTGCGCCAACCAACGCGGGAACAATTTCCAGAGAGAGTTGCGCGGAAGCAACATGCAATCAGGTCGGAGTCCTTCTTCGCTGATTGAATTACCTGAGTGCTCCCGGCATCGTTCGGGACTTCGACATATACGGCCAGTGTGTGCTGCAAACCGCTACGTGCCAATACATGAAGCAGCTGAATTGAACGATTTCTTAGTCACCTCTCCGATGGTCTTTTAAAAGGGTGCGATGGTTGTCGCGATTAAGGTGATTTTCACATTTCCTTGAACGGGATAGTAAGAGCTTATTTTGCGCTTCGTGCTGTGGATGGATCATTTTCCCATTGGTTCATATTAGCCGGCTTTTGTAGAGAACACAACAGAGTTGTCTGCTGTGCACAAGGCTAGCTGAGACTTCCGTCCTCACAAACGAAGTGTGATCTTTCATGCATATATACAGTATGAATGATACATCCTTCCTAGGGTAGTGCTACTAATACGCGCAATGTACAATAATCGTATGAGCCACGCCCTTGTTGATGTCAAGACTTAATGGATTCAAACGGAGACCCATGTGTACCTACGTACGTAGACGAATCAGGTGCTCATCATGCCAGAAACTCTCGATGCCCGACACGGACCGAATGTGATGCCCCGCGTACGGCGCGTGAGGACCAACGCAGATCAGACTGCTTGAACTACGCGAAGGTGCTTGAACTATGTGAATGTGCTTGAGCCACGTGGAGCTGCTTAAACTGTGTGAAGCTGCTTGAACTAGGAATGCTTCTCCCAGACGAAATCCCTGTACCCTGTAGTCCGAGGAGT
Source organism: Hypsibius dujardini (assembly GCA_001579985.1). Classification (NCBI taxonomy): domain Eukaryota; kingdom Metazoa; phylum Tardigrada; class Eutardigrada; order Parachela; family Hypsibiidae; genus Hypsibius; species Hypsibius dujardini. The sequence continues at coordinate 19,613 of LRSR01005146.1, read as the reverse complement.
CCGGCATGATTCTCCTAGTCAACCCTTTGTCTAGCGTAAACTTGATCGATAGTACAGGGTCCGCCATGAACATTTACTCAACTTTGAGGGTTACGGTAGAAACCGCGTGTGTTGGTTTCAATGTTCATGATTAATGAAAATGTGCTGGATAGAGCTCAGATCATGTTGCGAACCAACAGATTCTAAATACTTTTGATGGGGAGCTTCTGGGTTCGCCAAATGAAAAACGTCAGTTTTGATTATTGTGTTGATTGATTGTTGATTGAATTGACATGACGTTTTGCCAACTCACAGGCCAAGAGCGCAAAGCCAACTAAGCAGGCAAGAAAAGTAGCGTATAAGTTGAAAAAAGAGCTTGATTCTGTTGGTCAAAGTCGGAAGTGAACGGGAGAATCGTCGCATCAAGTGATCCCAAAATTTATTTGAGACAACTAACTGGTTGGGCGGCAAATATTTTTTTCAAAACTGATGATTCCGTGAAGAAACAAAAACATAGTTTAGTAGAGTCCCTATAATATGTGAACAAGATGTACTAAACCATTTCCCATGAAATGTGATTGAGAAATATATATCCTTGAAGAGGACGACCAGATTCTGGCCGAACTTGGTGGGCTCAAAATTGTCAACTTTACAGAAAAAGCGCTGAGGCTAATAGTTTTTACTGAAAATTTTAAAACGGACATTTGTATGAAAGTCAACTGACTCAGACATTTGCATCTGAAAGAATTTAAGGGTTTGAGCAACGGTAAAATTTAGAGACCCATTCAAAGGTGAGTAAATGTTCGTCGGTGACCCTTTAGTGCAGTCTCACCAATACTCCGCATACATACTCTGTATCAATCGCAATAAAATCTCCTTGACACGATCCCATCCGGAATTCACTTGGAAATCGAGTGGCATCAGCCAAATAGTTCAAGGAGGTCAAGGGGCGGAGCTATGTTCACTACTCCAAAGGAACTGGAATTGTGAACGTAGTTTTCGGAGACCTACAGATCTGCCTAGTGACATCAGAAAAATATTTGACTTGACTCATCTCAAGCGCTTCCAAAATTGAATTTATTTTGTTGAGTTTCAACTAAATAGAATTTTTTTCCAGACACAAGGGTGACACAAGCTAGGTACCGGTCAGAATCTTTGCACCCACTGACGTCGTTGGGACTGTTACAAACATTTTATATCCGTTTCACTGAAATTGGGGGAGGGGCGGAGCTACCATAGTCCTATTTCTGATTTTGAAGAAACTACCTATCAGTTTCAAACTGGCTTCCAATAGCATGGTTATAGTGTGTAGCCTGGACGTACTGTAAGTTGAATTATTTACGCGAACTTTAGTCCACCAACTATTGATTTCCATTCAAGGGTCTCGCTTCATCTCCAGAAATACGGAGACAGGTTTACTCTTTAGTCCACATACCTGCCTGAATGCTGGGCCACCTCGCTGTTATTAGAATACTTGTAGCAATCAATGCGCAGGGGACGTACCTCTCCTTCAGCTGAATCAATCCTAATCTGCCACGTATGGCAAACCCGCCAAAGCTGAAAAGAGCAGCATGAAGAGCCGGGACAGGGACGTCCCTCCCCTGCAGGTTAGCGCAGTGATCATCCTGTGAATGTATCGATTTTTTTGGGACGTCTCTTTAAACGAACATACAGTTTTACCTCACCTGATGTATTGAAATGGAATCGGTGGAATTGTTCGCAAAACTTGGTGTCTTAAACGTTCAGTGGTTCAGCCATCACACTTCTTAGCTTGCTCCCTTGAGTCGCTCACTTAAGACAATGCAACGATCAGAGCTTGTTTTCAGGTTCCCGACTGCCTGGCAGTTCGCAGCATTTGTAGGTGTGCTCTTCGTGCTTACGATCGTCGTGGTCGACGGCAAGGAGGTGAAAGGATCAGTTCCACTCGACGCCTGGACATTTGATAAGGTATGCGGAAAAACCCAGACGGTTTCTCATGCACCAACCCAACTGCTAAAATTTCTCAGTGAGTTGTACGCTTTTCTGCCGTAGATCATGCCGTTTTTCAAAGTCGCCCTGATCAAGTTCGACCGGGTCTTCGCGCACGGCGACAAACACGATGAGTTCGCCAAAGTCGCCGAGGCCGGGCATAAGAACCGTGATCTGCTCATCGCCGAAATTAACAGTGCAGGTACTGAGTCTGGAGGAAAAGAAACTCAAAAATTAGAACTGAAGCTGAGCAAAGCGTTACGTATGGTTATTTATTTACAGACTTTGCGGAGAAACGGAATATGGACATGCACGAGCGTTACGGTATCAACAAGGACGACGTACCGGTGCTGAAACTCTTCATCCGCGGAAAGCCTGTGCCGCTGAATTACACCGGAAACTTTCTGGCCGACGACATCAAGCGGTTTATAAAATCTATGGGCGGTACGTCGATAATGAGGACAGACAGACAGACAGACAGACAGGCAGACAGGCAGACAGACAGACAGACAGACAGACAGACAGACAGACAGACAAACAACTAAATGAGTTGATAATTACTTAAACTTTTCTTAGGAGTCTGGATCGGATTAGCGGCCTGTCTGGAAGAGTATGACGAGTTGGCACGACTGTTTACACTCGAGCAGGATCCAGCCAAACAACGAGCGCTGCTTGCCGAGGCCGAGGGCAAGGTTACGGACCTCAAGGATGATGACGAGAAGAGGAGCGCTAAGATGTACATCCAAACGATGAAGAAGCTACTGGAGAAGGGAAAAGACTTCATCCCCGGCGAGATCAAACGGGTGGAAAAACTGCAGACCGACAAGATATCCAGCACGAAGAAAGAGGAACTAAAGAGCCGCTTTAATATTTTGCACTCATTCAAGGAGGAGCTTTGAATGTTTTACGACCACACGTCAGAACTAATTGTCTGATGACCCGATTTACAGTTTCCCAAATCCGTCCTGAAGAGGGTGTTTCGTGTCGCTGCACTGCACACCGTTTGATGATACTTGTAGACACTGCTTTGGTTCTAACCAGATGGCCCTTGGTTCAATTACTGTAATAACCTAGCGGTTGGTTGTAATGGGTGACTATGAGGTGAGATCTTTTTCACGGTTACAGCTGCCTTTGATTTTTGAGAAGGAACGATGACGAAATCTTGCATTAGCCGCGAAAACATAGTGCCCAATGGGACTATTTTAGTGTGTAAACCTAACACAAAATGTGTAAACCTAAAGCATTGTGTGTAAACCTAAATGGCTTAAGGTTTAAGGTAGAAATAAAATTTCAGAAATGCTCACAAACAATCTGCGCCCTAACACAGTACGCGGACAGTGGTTAAAGGCAGTGTAGTCTCGTACATACCTGAAGATTTAAATCAAACGAGAACACCAGTTTGTTCACTTTGCCGTGGTGAGTGGCTCAGGGCGGTATTACATCACGTCCTACGTCTCATACGGTTACCAGTATTACGCATTCATCCACTTTACTCTCCCGTGTGCGTGTCTATGTCTGTTGCGGCTTTAAATTAGGACTTTGTTTTTTTTATATCTTGAGTCTCCATTTGGCCTGATTTTTATTCACTTATTTTTTACCTGTATTTTCAATCTCGTTGACGGATCGACCTGACTTGCAACGACGAACACCACGGATTGTGAAAAAAGGTGAGTAAGGAGAAGAAGATTCCAGAAGAAAACGCAGGCAGACATTCTGACGTTGGATGAATTGGACAAGCACGTCGGTCACGCTGTGACTGACCTGATTGCCCTCCAGCAGGAACCGTTGATCGGTGGTTGGGAGGAGAAAGTTGTCGAGCTCTTGACTACTGATGGGAACAAACGGACATTCTTCGGCGTCGAGATGTGGACCAAGACGCCGGTCTGGAGACCGAACAAGAACGTGTCTGTTCTTCGACCTTTCGCCCTAGTTCGGATCCAAATCTCCACTACGATGGTCAACTTTTTTAGCGAGCGGATGGGTATAGACAACGAAATGATCAAAGCGTTGAGACCGCTCACTCACCCAACTGGTGTTTATACGTCGGATGATTTGAGAGTTTGTCATGCGACTATTGCCCCTGACCTGAGTTTGAAGGACTTCGCGTTGGAGCTGACTGACTTTTCCCGTTCCGGACTGGTTGAAGGTCAGTCTGTCCGCCAAAATCTGCTGATAGCTATGAAGCAGCCATCGATGAAGCTTGTGACAAATTGTCTCGCGCGAGTGATCGTAGCTGTGCCGCACTCCTGTGACATTGAACGGCTCATTTCTGCTTACAATTTGCTGAAATCTCCTGACCGTTCTCGGATGACGTCTGAAACGGCTAATCCGTACCTGCATGTGATGATCAACATGCTAGTCCTGACGAATTTTAATGTGTGGCCCGCTGTCAAGATCTGGATGGTAGAGAAAGAGCGTCGTACAGTCTCCTCTGGGCCGCAAGAAAGTAGTGCTTGGTACACCGGCGTTTTTGATGAGGCCAATGAACGGAAACAAGAGGAAGAGAATTTTGTGAAAGTTCAGTTCTAAACTAATATGTTCATTGTTTTGTCTGAAATTCACAATTTCGGTTCCTTGCGTATCGGTTAATGAAAGCAAAACAGTACTATAAAGTATACTACAGCGTTATTATTGATTCTAGGGCGCTTGTGTAAACCTTAATTCTCCCTTAAAATAATCCCTGGTACGCCAAACCAAAACGCAAATCAAGAACCAGCAGGAATAGTTCGAATATAGAATTGCTATCCATCCATCCCCGTGGCGGTCGTGCAGTCTTCCTGTGGACAGCAGTGCGAGGCAGCGGTGCAGGCGTTTGAGCTACCACAGGCGACTGTTGCTTCGACACCTGGCAGACTGACAGAGGGCGCTGCTACAGAAAAAGCATTTACACACGTGGCAAAATCCTTGCGCTGACCGAATTAGGCACTTTAACTCGCGGCTATGTAGAACAGCTATGCGTCAAACGAGTGTAATGGCTTAACTCGGTCAGCGCAAGATTTTCACCACGTGTGTACATACGAGTATTAAAATTCAAGACTCCTCCAATTAACATACTCTAGTCCACCAGAAAGAGTGCTTCCAGTTCAAGGATCAGGAGAATCGTAATAATTTTAGACATTTTGAATCGTGCGGGTCGAAGAAAATATACTAGTACTATACTGTAGCGACGCGATTCTAAGGCGCAGCTGTAGCCACGCCCACGGGCTGTTTGCCCAACACTCCGTCTGAATTGCCCTAAATATTTCATTCCAAATATTTACCGTTAAAAATCTATCGTCTCTGTTGGAAATGCCCGAACTTTTTTTTACCGAAAACCGAAGACAGAATTTTGGAGCACTGGTCTTTGTCTCATGGATTTGTTTCAACGAGAATTTGCCAGGGCGGAGAAAATCGGAGAGGCTACCCTCCGCCGATGGCCAACGTAAGAACCTGCTGTTCCGGTTGATTGATCTCTTGACTGAAGATTGAAGACTGAGGCGCATTTCAGTGGGTAGGTGGTTTTGTACGCACACCTGGGGCCATATATACGGAAAACGCAGTTTGCGTCGCGCCTTAGAATCGCGTCGGTAGAGTATTTACTGGTACTAAAACTGATAGAACGCAATATCGAACACGACTCGATCGTCCTGCGACCTCGGCGATTTCACAATTCTGTAAATACACAAACGATACCCAGCAACAATCCCAGCAGGTACTTCACTACAGAGAACCGAAATTCATAAAGTATACGACGAGCGAAATAATTAGAGATGTGTCAACCTGTTTGTATTATGTTTACGCCTATTTCATGCATGAAAATTGATGCAACGGGAGATTTGAAATCTGAATTTCGCCCGTTTATACAATTAACTTCCGGAAACAAGCAGTAAAAATGTTGATATAAATATGGACAAAATTTCCGTTCAAAATTTAATTTGGAATCGATTGGCATCAGCCAAAAAATGTTCTGAGATCAGGGGGTGGAGCTATGAGCTAACTCTGGAATATGCACTCACACTTCTGGTCCTTTCAGGAAATTACACATAGCTCCGCCTCCTTATCTCCGAACCAATTTTGGCTAACGCCAATCGATTCCAAATTAAATTTTAGACTGGGTGGAGTCAAGAACATTTTATTTCAATACATAGGCGGAGTCCCATTATCGCTGTTGAGCCAAAAAATGGTTGACAATACGATAGGAAAGGAACAGGACGAAAGGAACAGAACGAAGGGAACAGAACGAAGGAAACAGAACAAAGGGAACAGAACGAAAGGAACAGAACTAAGGGAACAGAACCAATGAACAGAACCAAGGAACAGAACGAAGGGAACAGAACAAAAGGAACAGAACGAAGGGAACAGAACAAAAGGAACAGAACGAAGACTTCGTATCGTGTGTCGCTGATGTTCAAATTATCACGACTAATTGTTTGTGACAGGAATTGCATAATCCTCATTGGTACGTACTGAAAAGTCTGAGAAATATCGCATCCATCGTGACAGGAATATGGACTTGAAGAAATCGAGGGAGAAAACTGGACCGTCACCGAACAACTCGAGAAAATCGATTAACCGGGGATCCAACTGCGTGAAATCAGGCACAACTATAAAATGCTCTCACCGAAAAGAGGCGGAATAACACGAAGCCATTGTGTGCGCGATGTATGCCGACCAGGCGCGAGAGAGAGAGAGAGAGAGAGAGAGAGAGAGAGAGGGAGAGAGAGAGAGAGAAAGAGGGAGAGAGAGAGAGAGGGAGAGAGAGGGAGAGAGAGAGAGAAAGTGGAAGTTACACCGGAAAGTGAAAAGGTTAAACGAATCTTTTGATATTATTCTTTCTCTCTCGCAATTCACACCAGAGGTTCGATGTTTGATAAAGTGGCAGGAGTTCAAACATGACAGACAGCACATACACACTATCCAGGAACGGTGGGCGATAATAATGCCTCAAACGCGTTGCCGTGCGTTTCCGGCCGGGGAACGTCACATCGACAAGGCGAATAAAAAAACCGAGAGGAAAATCAAACACACCGTACTATACACGTGGCAAAAACCTTGCGCTAACCGAGTTAAGCCATTACACTCGTTGCATGGTTGTTGTACACAGCTGTCGAGTTAAAGGGCCTAATTCGGTCAGCGCAAGATTTTTGCCACGTGTGTACTCCCCCTTCGAAGGATCCCGACTTCCCGAGAAAAGAAGAGCAAGCGCATGCGTGTAGCTTTTGCATCAGAAATATCCTGTACAGAGAGACGACGACTAGAGAAGAATCGCGAGGGGAAAAAAAACTATTTAATATAGCTGAAGTATATTTAACGTAGAATGAGTTAAAACGATTACGACGACAAAAACGGGAATCATCACACGAGAGGAATTCCGTAGAAGCGGGAGTGCCCTTCACCGTTTCTTGCGTTAGTATCCGAGAGGTCCCTGGAAATTTCTTGCGTTAGTATCCGAGAGGTTCCCGGAAATTTCGGAAGGTCGCGCGAGCGCGCGGAGGTTCGAAGCGAAGGTTTCAGCGGAGGTTCGGCTCGACTTCGTTGAGTACTTTGGTGGCTTCGCGGTATTCGTCCGTGTTACTGAAGCCGGGCTCCGCGTCCTGGGAGAGGAAGAAAGAAAAAAAGGTCAATTTAACACGAAAACGAAAAGAGTCCGAATGATCCCAGTCGAAAGCATCAAATCACAACCGATTTAAATGCCGCGTTTTGTAACTCACTTTTCCTCAGCACAATTACCAGACTGCATACAAAAGCATCAGCTCAATCATTCAATCAAGCAAAGCGAAAGGTGGGAATTTAAAAACCATATCCAGGCATCGGCGTTTGCCATAAAAGCGTCTCTATCGTGTTCTTCCTCAAAATATTGATAAGAAATCTGATTGAAACGAATGACTTTAAATCATGATATTAAATTGACTTCAAAAAATAAAGCTCCCGTAATAAGTTTGGATATTCATCAAGTATATGCACTAAACAACGAGTACTGCAGATTGAAAATTGATTGATTGATTGATTGATTGATTTGTATTGATGCCAAATACATCTCAGAATAAATCCCATAAAAATATCTACACCTTCCTATCGACCATCAACCAACGTTTTCCAGTTAAAAACGTGTCATCCTCTTTGTCAAAAAAAGCTTCGGAATTTCGAACCAAAACTGAAGTTATAAAAGCGTACGAAGAGCTTGAGCACTTACTATGCTGGTTTTGAGGTCCGTCCACGCGTTGGACAGGCGAATTTTGCAATTAGGAATCATCATCAAACACTCCTGCACCACTTCCTCCTGCAACACAGGACCCATAGTTGCTTGAAAAAAAATAAAACGTCCACTGCCACCACACTCCAACGGATTCCGAGCAGCGACAACGTACCTGCTTCTTCACACGGTATTCGTCTTCCCCCTTCTGCCGCATCCCGGTGAGTTTGCCGCGTTCTTTCTCCAGCTCCTTCTCGTAGGATATTTTCTCCTTGTATAGCCTGCAATGGCACAATATTTAACCGCTTGCAGTGCAGCGGAAACTCTCCATCCTCGAACTGTGCGAGGGCGAGACCCGGTAAAAAGAGGGGGAGATTTACCTTCTGACGACGCCAGTTTTCACTTTCAAATTCCGCAGGCGAGGATCACTCATTCTCCGGCTGTGTGTGTGTGTGTGATGCAAAAACGCGTGGAAAATAATGAGGAAATGTAAATCCGAGACCTGCAAGATCGGTCGTGGGACAGGAAGAGGGGCAGAGGTGGCAGACGCGAAATTGGCTAAATTTTGTAGTGGATGCAAGGAAAGCGAGCTTTTATAAAGCGATTTGTTGTGGAGCACTTTGCCCCTTGCGCCGTGTGTTTCGACGCGCTGAGTGTGTATGTGTATGTGTGTATGTGTGTGTGACTGTTTGAGTGATTCATCGAGCGAGACAGCTGACGTCATCGCGGACGGTAGCCACGCCTCCCACTGACGCGATTGGCGCGCCAATCGATATGGCTTATTTCAGCGCCCAACAGTCAAAACTGCCCTGGTCTCCAACCTCGCTGCTTTTTCACACTTCCCAACCAATTCTGCTACGAAAGAGGGTTCGAAAATTTAAAGCAGACCTTTCCGCTGACTTTGCTGCGCCGAAGTTCTGAACGCAAAGTCAGAATTTCAGTTTCCCGTAGGTTTCAACGAACGAGCCAAATAAACATATAATTCTTTGGGGACTAATACGAGTCTTACGTACTCATTAATTTTAGGGTACCCAAACTGTGTGACTTTAGGCTGAAACTTCGGAAGCGGTTTCGGAAAGTCGCTATGCGGATTGCACAGGAGTTAATTGTGCACTAAACCGAAATCCATTATTATTCGGCATGCAAGAACTCGCGTCCCGTCGACGAACTCCAGTCCGACACCTGGATCGCTCATCCACGCGGCGAGCACCACAATGGTTCGCACATGATCCCAGACCCCGAGACACGCCATGGGCTCAGTGCGCGCCCATTTTTTTGCAAAATCGATTTCCTCGGCGTGTGCGCGGGGGGGGAGGGGGGGGGAATGTGAGGTATTTCCGGTTATTAGCATGCGAAATCACGGCACTTAACTTGTCCGGCCGCCGGAAACTCGCCCATTCCATGCATGGAGCCGGTATGTTTGCCGATGCATTCGTCGCGGTCTGCGCGGGGGAATACGGGAGAGCCGTGAAAGGGGAGAAATAGATGTTGACACACAGCTCCCCCCGAGCGCAAATGGGAAGACGTCCGACGACATGGCGAGTTTTTCTCTTCACACCCTTTCTGCTTTTGCATGACGAACCCCGGCGGACCGCGCTATGAGATCTATCTTGTTTGACAAGTGACTTTTCTACCTGCGCACATCATCAGTTTGCCCGTCTCTATGTATGATTGATAGAGACCTTTCAGGGGACCCCTTCCTCACAATCACCGTGACGTTCGCATAGTTCGCTGATAAGTGCCACGAACTGAGGCACCAAATACTGTAGTACACTTTGATACAGAAGCACATATAGAATACACACATATATATAATATATATATATATATATAATATATAGTACCAGCATATTTAGTAGATATATAGGATTATACTTGATTCTGTATTTTGACGACGGAAAGAAATATTTAAAAATCTACAAAAAAAAGAAAAGCTTTTTTTGGCGATGACCTGTCTGCTCATCATTGGTCATTGCACACACGCGTTGAGTCAGGAATAACCCCCGCGTATAGGTTCCTGGATGAGGAAATGACGCGCGGAAGTGTGCGTTGTAAAATTAGATTCTGCCCCGAATGTTGGCTGCGAGTCAACATCGTCTCCTTTCCTGCGCTTCCTTTGTGGGACTGCGGTCTATGGAAAGTTCCAGGGAAAAAAGCTTCACTCCAGGATGCCTGGATGGAATGTCTTCCTTGTCTGGCTGCAATGAGATTATTGCTCTGACTGCTGCATTGTCAGAGCCCGAGATGAATGGATCGAAGGAGCAAAGCGATCCCGAAATAGGCGTGTGGCATACCGGAATAGCGCAAATTATTATGTAAAATTGCACACGCTCTATCAACTTCCTTGAACCTCGCAAAGCCCAGACACCTTGCTACGTCAGCATTCGTGGCCGGACCGGAAAAGCGCCATTCACATATTGCGTAATGAAAAAATGGTCTTTTTCGACCATAAACCTACTCAGATAATCAAAACTATACTGGAGGGCGGGGCTTATTTTACTGGTGAGTAATCAAGGGTCCAAACCACCACCCACCAACTCTCCTTTGATTACGTAATACGTGAATGGCGCCAAAGCTGTGACACAGTACATTGGGATCGAATCGTCGATCTTACTTGAGCAAGAACGGACATTTTCACTCCCAATCGGAGTGGAGTTTTTTACAAATACCTGGCCATATGATTTTATATTGGGGTCTCGGGCTGGAAATCATATCTGCGGCTTCAGAAAAAAATAAGGAAGAAGCTAATTCCCGCATCACTTTGTCGTATGGCCCGGGGCTTGATTGATTAATTCATTAATAACGTTTCCGAAGTTTCAAGTTTTTGATCCCAACGCCTGTAAAAAAAAAGGTTTTTCGGAAAACGTTTCATTCTAAGATTTTTGACACCCGTCCACTCCAAATTTAATTTAAAATGGATCGAAATTAGCAGAATCTTATTTCGGTGCCAGGGGGCGGAGCTATGGATCATTTCTACAATGTCACTCGGAAGCCTAGATTGAAACTAGCCCCTAGCTCCGCCCCCTGTTATACAAAAAAGATTCTGTTGACGTCAATTCCAAATCAAATTTGGGATAGAAAAGTATTAAAAATCTTGAAATCAAACTTTTTCCAAATAACGAAGTTTTTGCAATGGTTGGGATAAAAAAATTGAAACTTCGGAAACGTAACTGATGAATCAATCAATCAATCAAACCTCGGGTTATAACACAAAGTGGAACTCCGGCCACTGGATGATGCACTGTCACATGGTGCAGTATCATGTGGAGGGCTTCATGACGGTGTTTGCGTTCGGTGAGCGGGATGATATGCCGCGACTACCGAAGGAACGGGCGAAGCGGTACTTCACCCTCGAGCACGGTGACAGCGCGAGAAACACCAGTAGTTATTCTCGTTCATTTTACGATTCGAATCGAACGATCCACGCTTTTGGCCTGTAGAATACCATCGTGAGAGGGTTACCACTTACCAGAACGTTGTCCATTACGTTTTTACACTGCGCATAGAAAACTGCAATTCTTTCAAAGTTCCGAAGAGTTGGTGTTTGTATTCTTATCTACCGGTAGAACACATTCTCCTCGTTTCAATTTTTGTTTTACACTACATGCGAATGGTCTCCGGTGTGGTCAGCCTGCTCTGACCGGGATTTAGTCTGTCGTAGAAGGTCTGCAATACCGCAGTCTCGGCATCGTGAAGCCAAATCTGTTTTCGGTGCGATTTCAGGCGCGACTCGGCTTCGATCGGTGTAATGTTGTACTTCTACAAGACGGAGAGTATTGTAACAGTCAGTATGTAGGGTGTAGCACAGACAGACAAACAGACAGACAGACAGACAGACAGACAGACAGACAGACAGACAGACAGGCAGACAAACAGACAGACAAGCAGACAGGCAGGCATGCAGGCAGGCAGGTAGACAGACAGACAGACAGACAGACAGACCGGGAGGGAGGCAGACAGACGGACAGACAGACCGGGAGGGAAGCAGACAGACAGGCAAACATACATATTCCGTGTCATAAAAATGTCCTAATAATATTCTTACGTGCATCAAGTAGGTAGCGGTCATTAAGGCACTCCGATACTTTCCAGCTTTACAGTGTACGTAGACCTAGTGGTTCATTCGCATTAATGGCGAACGCTGCCCGGAGCAAAGATCATCTTACGGTTCCGTTGATGGCGCAAAAGCGGTCAATGAAGTTCAGGCCTTGCTGTGCCTGAGTCCAAGTGGCGTGGCCGAAGTAATCCTCCACCGGAAGTTGCATGAAGGCAACTCCTTTCGACTGCATTTCATTGGCCGTGGGGTACCATAAGGAATTTATTTCGAACTTCTGGTTCATCGATAAGATCCCTTTGATGTTATGCTCCGCAATCAACTGTGAAGACAACGAGAGTATTCTTAAATGATCCAATAACTCTAAAATAATTCTAAGATAATTTTAAAATAATTTTAAAAAAAGGTGTGCCCGACAGACCTTATCGATGGTACTGCGGAAGGGTAAGGCTCCGATAATGACGCAGTTGTCAATACGATCGTACCAATTGTCGTCCGACATTATTGTCAGCAGCATCGACGGAACAAACAGCAGTTTATCCAGCAGCGTCATCGCACTTTCAAACAGTGAAATGAATCAAATTATATATATAAAAAAATTGTAAATAAAAAAAATATGAGGAAAATGTACCGGAACCTATTTCATGGCTATGCAGAATAAATTAACCGAAATTGAACTACTACTAGCAAGTTAGTACAGATTCTTCTAATAGTGCTTAGTGCAATGTACCACCGTCTTTGCCTTGCAGATAAAATTTGAACCCGGATAAATAACAACGCTTTCTCGTAATTACTGCCTGCTTGTCTCGCCATTACTGTCGGATTCACATAATGATGAATACTGGTTAGACAACTCCGTCGACAATTTGATTCCTCTGTAAAAAACAGCCTCACCTACAGTCAACGACAAGATTGAGTACACTGGAGGGTCCGGGGAATGGGCAAAAGAGGCGGGGCAGGGGTGGTCAGGTGGTTGATTGTTCGATTGAGTGCACTGTAGGGTTCGGGCTATGGGCAAAAGAGGCGGGGCAGGGGTGGTCAGGTGGTTGATTGTTCGATTGAGTACACTGTAGGGTCCGGGTTATGGACAAAAGGGGCGGAGCAGGTGGTGGTCAGATGGTCCAGTACACTGGAGGGTCCGGGGAATGGCTAGAAGAGGCGGGGCAGAACCTGGTCAGGTGGTTGATTGTTTGATTGAGTACACTGTAGGGTCCGGGCTATGGGCAAAAGGGGCGGAGCAGGGGGTGGTCAGGTGGTTCAGTACACTGTAGGGTCCGGGGAATGGGCAAAAGAGGCGGGGCAAGGGGTGATTTTCAAACAATCGAACAATCAACCAACTGACCTGCAGCGGTTGCTTTGTTCCTGCTTTGTTCCATTTTCAAACATGCCCCCCAGGCGCCGCCCCTTTTGCCCATACCCCGGACCCTCCAGTGTACTCAATTTTGTCGTTGATTGTACAGCGGACAAAATGGGTTCCGTAGATTCTGCTACTTTCTTTGACGGCAAAAGACACAACAAATGCGTTACGATCGGTAAAGCAGTCTGAGTGTACACCAATCGCTTGAAGCAAACCAGGTAAGAGATAAAATTAAAACGAGAAACCGATGGGTACTCCACCAGAACTTATCATGAATAAAACTCGTATTGCTTTAGGAGTTGATCGACCGTGTTGACGAGGATCTGCAGGTCCTGCGGCTCGGAAAAACGGTGATCACTCGATTTGGAAATGGTCACTTGCACATCGGTCGAGTCCACCAGGGACATCAACTTGGGTGATAAGTCCCACGGAACCTCGTCATCCCGTACGCCGTGGAGCAGTCGCACAGGGCAGTTAACTTGGATGGGCGTGTCGTGGTCGAATCCCAATTTCAGGCCGTCCTCCAGAAATTTCTTGTTGTAAGTAAAATCACCTCTTCCCGACGGAATGGTCCCGCCTTTTTCGACTGCTGCCTTCATCTGAAACCGTTACGAGTTAGTGAAATAGACACACAGACACACAGACACACAGACACACAGACAGACACACAGACACACAGAAAGACACAGAGACAGCCCGACACAGAGACAGAAACACAGACAGACAGACACAGACAGACTGACAAACAGACAGACAGACTGACAGACAGACAGACAGACAGACAAACAGACAGACAGACAGATACATGGACTGCTTACAGACGTCGTATACCGGTACTCACCTCGGTGGTCAAAAGTTTCTGCAATCGGGAAGGGTAATCAAATGGAAGAGCGATGCCGACTACACCGACAACTTTCTCCGGTCTTTTCATGGCCACGTGCAGCATCAACAGAGCTCCCATGCTGGATCCAACAAGAACCTGCGGTTCTGCCGCACCGGTCAGGGTGTCCAAAACGGTCAGTGCGTCGCTGAGCCAGTCCGCCGGAGTGAAAGACTGCCGGTCACCCGAAGATTCGCCCAATCCGCGATAATCGAATCTAGATAGAAAGATCGTAACAGCCTGAAGGTAGTGAGCTCAGGAACGACGGTACCTCAGTAACGTCTCGTAGTACGGTATGAGTACTACAACTACAGGACTACACCTTTGGCCAGAAAAACAGGGACGCTCGATTTGTCAATAACTAATTGTTACCACAAGGCTGCAGTCTACTTTAACTTGAGGCGGACATAGTTGGCCACAAGACCACATGTGCAATCTGTATTGCGCAAATGCGCAGTGTAATCTTGTGGCCAACTATTTCCGCCTCAAATTAAAGCACCTCTTTGTATAAGCTGCAGCCTTATGGTAACCAATTGCCTTTTGACAAACCGAGCGTCCCGATTTTTCTGTCTAAAGGTGTACTATACGAGTTCACTATCACTTCTGACTCCCAATGCTGCCCCCTTCAGACGGCTCATTGATTGATCGATTGGTTCAGTTGGCCACAGCGACAGTTGAACAATGTGCAAGCTGTTAAATTTGTTTTTGGTTTTTTTCTGTGGGCAAAATCTATGCTCAGGAAATCACAAAGTGTTGGAACAACACTGTTACAGTATGAGGGAAGGGCTCTGAAATGGGCCACTTGAATTTCCGTTCCCTGGAATGGGCCACCGGGTGGCAGAGGGCGCTTTGTCGCAAATTAAACGAAAACAGAGGATTGTTGCATAGCAGCGACCTCTATAGTGAGCTTTTTCCAACCGTCTAATCATTTCGTTTTTTAAACATGTTCCCACAACTTTTCTTCATATTTGATACGCGTTCCATCGGAATTATCAATTATTTTCGGTCGTTTAGGATCTTGATAATGACCAAAACCTGTCTGGAAGTTCTGATTCCAAGGTGGCCTATTCCAGGGCTCCTACTTCATACCTGGTTACAAAAACTGTCAATTGATTGACTTATCAGAATTCCCACTAGAAAAACGCCCTCCAATGGATTTCGCTGGAAAAGATTATTTCTAGGTTGTCGATATGTAACGCATGTGTGTGCACTTTGAATGGATTTTGACCTTTGAGCAAACTCCAGTTCACATGATTCATGAATCCAGTTGAGGACTGAATAAAAGCTAACCTGAAGTGTAGTAAGCAGTCAAATGTCATTAATTGATTGCTGAATTGCAGCCTTTAAAGGTGTACACTGCACACTGCACAGCAGAGTGCGGTGAACTGTCATTGATTGATTGCTGAACTGCACCCTTAAAAGTGCACGCTGCACACTGCACAGCAAAGTGCAGTCAACTGTCATTAATTGATTGCTGAACTGCACCCTTAAAAGTGCACGCTGCACACTGCACAGCAAAGTGCAGTAAACTGTCATTAATTGATTGCTGAATTGCACCCTTAAAAGTGCACGCTGCACACTGCACAGCAGAGTGCGGTGATCGATTGGTTGATTGCCTCGAAAGTCAACCGCGAGTTCTTAGGGGTTCTTGAGGGTTTTAGGTTTACCTGATAAATGAATGATTATGAATGGAGCAATACTGTTCCAAAATCATCGCTTTTTCACCGGTCATATTGGCAAGCAGACCGGGAAGAAATAAAACTCCCGGATGGCGATCGCCAGTTGTTCGTTTGTATGCAAGTTTTTCCCCACTCCCCAACTGAAACCATTCCGTCGGCGGTTCCACGGTCTGGACGCTGAATGGGCGTCCTAAAATTAAGCTCCATGGCCGAGTTAATTTCCGTCGGGTGACAGAAAGCAAAATAACATTTTTAAACAGCATTTTCCGATCAAAAATTAATCTCGCATTGCCTGCATTGAACTGGTAATGTCTTCAGTGAGAAAATATTACTCTCAGAACGAACATTTTATTCTTGGGGCGAACATTATACTCTAGAGCGAACAATTTATCCTCAGAGCGAACATTTTATTCGCCGCGGCTGAACGTTTTATGCTCTACGCGAACATTATATTCCCAACGCGAACATTCAACATTTTTATTTTGAACATGTTATTCGCAGCGAGAACATTACGTTGACGAAACGGCGATGCTCTGAGAGAGAACCACGTTATTTTCGGGCAAGAACATATGCAAACGACTGAAACGTCCCTGAAACTAGTCTCCCACTACATGTAGTACAGTCAAAGTCCTGAGATTCGAACGGTCACGTGGTTTAATTTCTATCGAGCCATTTGCTCGGAGCCGGCCGTTGCTAGTTTAGAGTTTGAGACAGTTAAGTAAAAACTGACACTGTGACGCCGTTCAAATCTCAGGACTTTCACTTTGTGGAAATTCGGGAATCGGTTAGTCAAATTCCTGGCGGTTTCGGTTGGTTTGCCGCTGCCGCGAAGCCCGTTTCCGCATGGACCCTTCCGATTCGTCCGCATCGTCATCCACTCCCATTTTTCTGGCCGTGACGCGGACAACTCTCCCCCAATACGCGGAACAGATCAAAAACGCTCTTCGGCGGTCTTCGGCGGTCAGCTTGGCTGTTCACTCGACAGTCGGCCCGACTGCGAGCCAGTGGCGAGCCGGTGAATCTCAGCAGGAATACTACCGTCGCCTCACCTCTCTGGGCTCAGATGCGACTGTCTTTGGACTGGGAATTTCTTGTGCGGAGGCGTTTTCGTCCGGGGATGATGAGAAACGAAGGTGCTCAATCAAAATTCGCAACTTCCATTTCACATTCCGTTGCGCGGGCAGCGGCCATTTCTCTTCAGCCGACGTGCGGCTCATGCGAAAGCTCGGCTACGATCCCAATTATGTAGTGCAAGAAGGAGCACATTATTGTAGAGGCGCAGTGCCGGCGGCATGTCAAGGGGCAGACGTGACTGTTCTGCGGTAAGATCACTGATAGTGCCAGCGGTTGATTGATTGATGAGTTGGTTACAGTTTGTATTGCCTTATGCCTATCGGTTGATTGTTGTATTGAGTTGTCTTTGGTTTACTTTAATTTTCGGTATAATCTTCGGAAGGCGACTCACAGAAAGTTCAACTCATGGATCATGATTTTACAAGAAATTTAAAGTAAATTTTTAAACTTACCTAGCCAAAAAATTGTACCTTTGGTTTGCATTAATCCTCAGCCACGGAATAGTTCCTCCACGTCAAAGGTGGAATTAGCAGAGCATAATCCACTTCATGCCGAATCTGACCGGAAGTGTTCTGAGATTCGGTCCTGGATGAATGCTCCTTCGCAGTTTGAGAAAGCAACCCGCCCTGGTCAAAATACTAATTTCATTTGTGCTGGAATAGATTTAAAATTAAATTGTTGTATTTTTATCTCGTTTATACATATAGTATAGTATACTGATAAGTATATATATATGCATATATATATATAAAGTCTATATATATGCATATATATATATAAAGTCTATATATATGCATATATATATATAAAGTATATATATATAAAGTATACTGTTCGTACATGTACAGTAGTGCGCAGAATTTAAGGATGTCTCACTTCTATTTAATTTTTTAAAAGATTATTTACAACATCGTTTTCCGATTCCGTTGACCTGACGAATATTGATGAAACTTACTTTCATATGTACAGGGACATTTTGGCCGCATTGTGTGGATCCACAATCGCCCATCCGGTTGTCGTCAACTGCGGCTTTCTGGATCTCATCTTGGCCTGTTCCGCGCTGTCTGGAGTGCCACCTGCTGGGGATGGGCTTGAGGAATTGCTGCAGAATCTGTTCCACCGGTTCCCGGGGAAGATCGTCGATCTGGCCGTGAAAGCCTCGACACAAACGCCCGTCAGTATTGCCGTCCCAGTCACCTTCCCTTGTGATGAGGACGTCAAGACCGGCGACGTGTTCGCATTGGGTGATCCTCAGAGTGTGGACTTAAAGCAGCGGAGGGGCTTGAATTTGCGGCATCCCGCCGCGTTGGACTCGTTCCGCAGTTTGGCGGAGTTTTTGCGTCGGCTCCGGGGAGATCTCTCGGAGGATTCCCTTGCTGCCGTTGTGGACAGCTACGGCAACCGTGTGAGATCTGTGGATGGGCCACAAGCGGTTTGCTTGCAGTCGGTGCCGGTACGCGAACCCCCGAAGTCGCCGGTTCGCGAGCACCTGAAACCACCGACCCCGAAGCGGGTAAAGAAAACGGAAGAGATGCAGGAGACTCGGTTCAAGTCGAGAGTTAACTTCCAGTTCAAGCGACACTATAAGACGCGGAAACTCAGCTCCGACCTCCTCGTTTAGTGCGGGGACGGTTCGTCTAGTGGCTCAAGGCAGTTCTCCCTTTCTCATTGGTTATGTGATTACCAGTTGTAACTCTTTGTTGTTTCATTTTCTTTGTTGGCTCAAGCAGGTAGATTTTACGCACTTAAAAGATGGATTACCGGTATGTTCTGCAATCGGTGTGAATTATTATATGTTGACTCCCTTGAAGGTTTAAGCACGAGTCTAAGGCTGAATAACTGATGTGTAGAGAAAGTATTAACCGGCAAATAGATACACAGACAGACAGAAAGACAGACAGACAGGCAGGCAGGCAGACAGACAAACAGACAAACAGACAGACAGACAGACAGACAGACAGACAGACAGACAGACAGACACAATTAAATGAGTTGATAAATACTTGAACTTTTCTTAGGAGTCTAGATCGGATTAGCGACCTCTCTGGAAGAGTATGACGAGCTGGCACAAGTGGTAAAGAGACAGCCAGATCGACAGACAGGTAGATCGACATACGAACAGATAGATAGGCAAGCAGCCAGACACACAGACCGACCGCCTACATGGATAAACAGGAACGTAGAGGTGGCATACACATGTTAAACCAGCAACGAACGGGATCGCTCGCTGGCGCTCACTGATGTGACGATGTCTACAGGTCATTTAGAAAATTCTGACGGACGAATAATTCAATCCATTTCATTCCATTCGACTACCGTTCTTTCGTAATAAACGTCCATTTTGAAGCATAACCACAATTGGTCAACTCGGTGAGTTCCCGGTACATTGACAAGTGCCGTCAGGTGGCGCCAGAACGTTCAGTTCAGCTCCGATGTCCATTTTCGGGCGG